>OX457042.1:37886367-38033867 GCA_949752735.1 Lumbricus terrestris
GCCATAGACTATGACGACTTACATTTACAATTTAAATCATTTTCAAAATAATTTAAATATTTTAAAATTCACAATTTCCAATTAAAGAAAAGTTATATCAAATAAAATGATTGCTATTGGTTAATGTTCCTATTCAGTGTTTACTACTAAAGTTGTCATTTTCTAGTTGAAATTAAATTGCATAAGCAAAGTTGTTACGTAAAATGCATCACAAGATATAACAAGTCAAATTATGTTCGTTTTCCGCTTTTGTCGTGTTAACCGCTTTCTTTTATTTTGCAAAAACGACATTTTATTCCGTTTTTAAAAATCTGGTTCTATCGTTTTTAACTTAGTCATGATTCATTGGCGTGGGGAAAAGTCAGAGTTTTCCCAACAGCCTGAATGTACAATCAATAACGGTTGCAAAGTTTTTCCACTGACAGTACGTGTTGTTGGTACGTGCCTGAACAGCGATTCAGGTTCTCGAGTTGTTCAATAATAATAATAAAGAGCAAGATAGTGTGGACAGCGGTCATGTGAACGATATGGAAGCCTGTGGACGAAAGCCATTTGCATCATCTGACGGACTTCCTTACAGTTTGCTGGATGAACAGCCTGCCTTGATGGACGACCGAATGCAATGTTAGATATGAATTGATAACTAACTAAATCCACACATAGACAACAACAGAACCTTTTCAGCCGATTGACTTTTTCACATTTCCAATGTCCACCACTGAACCCAAGAACATCGAGCGCCGCTCATCCTTATATATATATATATATATATATATATATATATATATATATATACAGGGTGGGCCATAAAAAAGTAACCCCCTACGGGTTTTTGCCAATATCTTGACCAAAATTGAGAATTTCCAAATGAAATTTTACAGGCTTATAGACAATTCATATTTACACGTCATGGCCAAATTTCATCAAAATATTTGAAACAGAGCAAAAGTTATGCCACTATTATGGAGGCCACCCACCGGTTTTTGACGATTCAAAAACGTAACGCAACAAAAAGTAGGTTTTTGCCAATATCTTGGCCAAAAGTAAGAATTTCGAAATGAAATTTTACAGGTTTTTAGACAATTCATATTTACATATGATGGCCAGATTTCATAAAAATATTTCAAACAGAAAAAAAGTTATGTCACCTTTAGTGAGGCAACCCAAGGTTTTTTGACTTTTTTGAATCATCAAAAAACGTAGGGTGGCCTCACTAAAAGTGACATAACTTTTGTTCTGTTTGAAATATTTTTATGAAATCTGGCCATCATATGTAAATATGAATTGTCTAAAAACCTGTAAAATTTCATTTCGAAATTCTTACTTTTGGCCAAGATATTGGCAAAAACCTACTTTTTGTTGCGTTACGTTTTTGAATCGTCAAAAAACGGTGGGTGGCCTCCATAATAGTGGCATAACTTTTGCTCTGTTGCAAATATTTTGATGAAATTTGGCCATGACGTGTAAATATGAGTTGTCTACAAGTCTGTAAAATTTCATTTGGAAATTCTCAATTTTGGTCAAGATATTGTCACAAAACCGTAGGGGTTACTTTTTTATGGCCCACCCTGTATATATATATATATATATATATATATATATATATATATATAGGATGGATCACATAGATATTATAGCGGTTCATTCACACATCGTCTTATAGTCCACCAGGGACTCTAAACTGTGGCCATCCAGACGTCAATAGAAATCAGAGGATGGGATCAAGACTAGAATAACCAAACCAGTAGCGGTACATAATTATCCTTCCTATAGATAGATATCTCAGCATACATACATACATACATACATACATACATACATACATACATACATACATACATACATACATACATACATACATACATACATACATACATACATACATACATACATACATACATGCATACATACATACATACATACATACATACATACATACATACATACATACATACATAAAAAATATACATACATACATACACTGTGTCCGGATAAAATGTAGACCCCACAAAAAGTGTAATAACTCGGTCAAAACTCTTAGAATTTGTCTGAAATTTTAAACAGAGTAACAGTGACCATATATACACGAGATCCTAAAGCCGATTAGAAATATTCGCGAGTTTGTCAAATTTATGAGCGTTTAAAATGCAGCACCAAAAAATTGAAATTTCCAACATGGAAAACCTGAAAAGAAGTGAAATTCAGCTATATCCGGTGTTCAAAATGTCCTTCTTGTTCACGGACACACGACCGTAGACGTAGTAGTTGTCCAGGGATACACTCGGTTTCATACCACCCAGCTGTGGCCGCCCAACAGTCCAGACCTCGATCCGGAGTACCAGGTGCATTTACTGGAGGGGCGCGTTTTTCGTTCACGCGTATTCATGACATCGATAACCGTATAGGGCGTAGGGCGCGTCTGATTGAAGAGTGGCAGATGTTTGACCAAGTGATCATCGACCGGACCATCAAACAGTAGCGTCTACGTCTACGGCCGTGTGTTGATTCATTATTTACCAATTTGATTGTCATCTTGCTAAGTGACTTCTCAGTGACGTGCAGCTATGCTGGCACCCTGTTTCTTTTTTAAATAGTAACAATAATGATCATCTGGCAAACTCAAGGCTATTTGATAACAAATATTTGAGATGAGACTTAATAAAATTCTGTTTTTGTTAATTTTTTGCGTTACCTTACTGAATCGTCAAAAAAGGTGGTGGCCTCACTGAATGTGGTGTAACTTTGTTCTGCTTGAAATATTTTGCTGAAATCTGGCCATCATGTGTAGATATGATTTGTCTTTAAGCCTGTAAAATTTCATTTCGAAATTCTTACTTCTGGCCAAGATATGGGCAAAATATCTTAGGGGGTTACTTTTTTATGGCCCACCCTGTATGTATGTCTGTGCAACCATACTGACATGTGTACGAATTTGTCGAGGAGAGAGCAGGAGGAGAAGGAGATGGATGAGAAGGAGAAGATGTAGGAGGAGGAGGAGGAGAAGGAGGAGTAGGAGGAGGAGGAGGAGGATGAGTAGAGGAGTGAATGCCTGCGGATGTCTTCGTGATGTGAATACGAAGCATTGTCTGGTGACACAGCCAGAGGTCTCTTCTCTTGATCTACGAGTCATCATCATCACAGACCGGAAACGACTGCAGCCTCTTATTGCCACTCCTCTCCTTTGATAGAATTAAACAGCGTCGATGTGTCTGAATGTCTGCTTCTCTTTCAAGACCTTTCCTTTGACTGTGACGTAGGAGTATATGTCAATACTCAAATCATCTGATCATCTGAGATCCGATTCATTTGGATTGATCGGATCGGATCTATTTAGATAAAATTCGATTATTCTGAATTAATGTATCTGCTTAAAACCAGATTCATCTGATGGTTAACATCGTTAAAGGCATTGAACGCCAGAAATCAGCGCATCATGACGACATCATTTATTGTCTACAATCCAGACCCACTTACTCATTTTTTCTATTATTTCATTACTGAAAGCAGGCACTTTCATTCGGATAAGGTCAGTAAATATACTATAGGAATCTGCATGGTGTGCCTGTATATAGGTCTGCTATGGGCCATGATGGAGTCAAGCAGAGACCAGTGTTAAGCAGTAATTCTCATTTAGTTACTTAAGTGATTCTACAATGTTCTACAGAGTGGGCCAAAAAAGACCCCCTAGGTTTTTTGCCAATATCTTGGCCAGAAGTAAGAATTTTGAAATGAAATTTTGCAGGTTCAAAGACAATATTTCAAACACAACAAAAGTTACACCGCTTTTAGTGAGGTCACCCCCTTTTTAGACGATTCAAAAACGAAACGCAACAAAAAGTTACAAAAACACGATTCTATTAAGTCTCATCTCAAATAACTGTCGTCAAAGGAACTTGGTAGTGCTTCACAACTTGTGTTCAATGTGCCCACCACCCGTGCCAAAACTTCTCTTGAGTCTCTTTACAAAGTTCTTGATGCACCTGTTGATTAATCTGATAGATTCCTTATTTACCAATTTGATTGTCATCTTGCTAAGTGACTTCTCAGTGACGCACAGCTACGCTGGTACCCTGTTTCTCTTTTGAATAGCAATAATAATGATCATCTGGCAATATGAAGGCCATTTGATACCAATTATTTGAGATGAGAAAAAATTCGTGTTTTTGTTACTTTTTTGGTGCGTTTCGTTTTTGAATCGTCAAAAAACGGTGGGTGGCCTCCCTAAAAGTGGTATAACTTTTGTTCTGTTTGAAATATTTTGATGGAATCTGACCACCATGTGTAGATATGAATTGTCATTAAGCCTGTGAAATTTCATTTCGATATTCTTACTTTTGGCCAAGATATTGGACAGAATAATTGGATTGGTTTTTTGTTACTTTTTATTGGGTCGCGTTTTTGAATCGTCAAAAAACGGTGGGTGGCTTCACTAAAAGTGGTATAACTTTTGTTCTGTTTGAAATATTTCATTGAAATCTGGCCATCATGTGTAAATATGAATTGTCTCTAAGCCTATAAAATTTCATTTCAAAACTTTTACTTCTGGCCAAAATATTGGCAAAAAACCTAGGGGGTCTTTTTTGGCCCACCCTGTATAAACAAACGAACTGCAGCAGAAGATGGGTGTGAAGACATACTGCATGGCGAGCTATCAATAGTGACGACAAGAGTTCTAATAATTTCCCGCATGACAGAGTTTTATGATTCCTCAAATTGATGAATAATAAATAGAAAGAAAACTTCATACGCGAAAATGGATTGGTTCGCAAGTTTGCATAATGCGACCTACGTTGCCTACCAGAATAACGACACGTATACGCGGACCGTACGTAGTACGTTATCGAAAAGTAAAGTGCACGTCGGTCTATGTTGACAATGTAGTTAGGCTACAGTTGCATTGTTGAAGAATGAAGCAAACTCTTTGCATTCTTCAACTCAGCAGTTTTGTCGAAACAAATGTTCGAATGGTCATAGCTGAAGTTCAGTTGTGATATATTGAACTCGTTTTATTTCATTTCTTCGCCTAATTAGACGAACCTACATGTATCTGCACCGGAAACGATGTGTTGTTTGTGCTTCATCGATTGAATAATATTATTTGTTGTTGTGCCTGTTAACACAGTTCCACAGAAACCATTGGATTAAGTAGGCCCAAGCTAATCAATGGATCAATGGATTCAAGTTAGCAGAGACTGATCTTAAACAGACCACTGATTGACTGCAGATGACAAAATGGAGGTTACAGCACGTAGTCTATTATTGAAAATCTAACAACTGTTTCTAAGATGCAGATGACGCAGATTCTATCGTTGCCTCCTTCTCGAAACTTAATTACTCTACAAGAACCAGATTCCTCGGTGATACAACCGTCAGACGGTCTGAGAACTTGAGAAGTGAATGATCAACAAACAACATTAGAGACAGAGATACAGAGAGAGAAAATAGAAAACCATTCCTATAGTACGACTAGGTACAGTGACACACAGACCAGGATAGACATGAAAGAGACAGAGACGGATGTTACAGCACGTGGTGTATCGGTGTCTACCCCAAACGTTCGTAAAACTCTGGATATAAACATTCAGCCAGGCACTATAACCAGACGGACTGATTTAATTATAGCCTATAAATATAAATGCGGTGTACTCGATACCTACATGCACAATCATATAGACATATTGATTTTTCTATCGATTAAAATGACGAATGGGATCAGACAAAATTGTGTAAAGAACTTCTTTAGTGTCGTCATACTAAAGTTGGATCGCATCATCATGCATAAAATTCTGGTGCATTGGGCGGGAATCAGACATCAGGTCTTATATTAACAGACGAAATGTTTTCAGTTCAATATAAAGAAGAGGAAGAATTACTCTTTTTACTCTGTGAAGTAAAAATTTCCTGTGGAGAATAAATCATCCTAATATCCCATAGTAAAGAATGAAACGGTGCGACATCTGCAGGTAGGGAAGCAACCGGATATACATAATACATGTACGATTATTTGAGCGAGTTCCTCTGAATATTGGGGCCTAGATTTCTATTTCAGCTAAACTGTTTTTCATACGAACTTACATAAAGCAGATCCCTAGTATAGGTCCTACCAGTAGCGAGTGATATGTAACTCGCGCTGTTTACAACAGATAAACGCTGCGCAGCGCGGTGTCACTTCGCCATCAGCTCTTATACTATTCAGTATAAGTAATAGCCAGCATATAAATAGCACTTCTACTGGAATTGACGATCAGACGCGTTTGATCATGACTCTTCAAACAATTGCATTAAACGATTGCAGGGCTTTTATTACCATCATTGTTATTGTTGTTCTTGCCATAAGAACGTAAACCACGAGTTGATTTGGATCTATAGACCAGGCTCAGTAAGTGGTCACAGATTACTATAGGCCTAGATAAGAAACATTGAATTTCGAAATACAAATCGATTTTTATTTTTAACTCAAGGCTTCATATTGACCTAAGCATACATCATATGCATGTGTATTCATACAACTAGGAACACACACATAAATTATCACAACGATTGACATGAATAATTTTCTTCAGCACATAAGCTGCGGCACTTACATGTACACTGACAACGCCTGCAGCTGCAGTGGAATGTCAACGAATCGCCTTGGAAACAACCGGAGGCTCGGAACCGGAGCCGGAGTCAGGTTTTACTACTGCACCTCCTCCAAGGACACACGTCGTCTCCACCTGGAAGCGATTGAATCCAGAACTCAGTCGACCTCAGAATTACAACTTATTACATTTGATTCAGATGTTTCAATTAGTTGACTGCGTGTCAACTTTTTACGGCAGGTCAACAGCTATATTCATTTTTTCTTCATCAGATACATCGTTCACACCTCAAAGATTAAATGATGGCTAACTATACAACTTTGATGAGACTTTTGAAGATTTTAAGACATCGTGTAAGACAGTGGTGGTTCACACTTAGATCTCGAGTCTCCTGAACCACCGTAAACCATGGTTTAATATTAATATTATAACTCACATCTCAGCCGATTATATTAATCAAATCGTTACATATATAATTATATATATATTATATTTTGCAGATCTGCACAGAGCGTATGTAGCGAGAGCGCATCAAGAATGAAGGGTTTATCTAAGATATAGCATCTATCTATCTATCTATCTATCTATCTATCTATCTATCTATCTATCTATCTATCTATCTATCTATCTATCTATCTATCTATCTATCTATCTATCTATCCATCCATCCATCCATCCATCCATCCATCCATCTATCTATCTATCTATCTATCTATCTATCTATCTATCTATCTATCTATCTATCTATCCATCTATCCATCCATCCATCCATCCATCCATCCATCTATCTATCTATCTATCTATCTATCTATCTATCTATCTATCTATCTATCTATCTATCCATCTATCCATCTATCCATCTATCCATCTATCCATCTATCGATCTATCCATCTATCTATCTATCTATCCATCCGTCCATCTCTCCATCTATCTATTCATCCATCCATCTATCTATCTATATATCTATCTGTCTATATCCATCAATCTATCTGATAAATTTTATATAGCGCTCCCTTCAAGATAACTATTCATGCAGAGACGCTCCCGAATACAGTCATGAGTAGTAGGCCTATAGGTCAAAATATCAGAGGAGTTTGACAAGTCCCGCGCAAGGGAATGTCAACCAAAGGAGAGGCTATTCCAAGCAGAGGGATCCACAATCGAGAAGACTGTCTGATGGCTGTGCATGTACAATGTACAATTGTACATGTATGTGGAGCCACAAAGTCACCTCTAGAGGTCGAGCGCAGAGAACGGCAAGCATTATAGGAAGCCGAAGCTATAGAGTAATGACCTGACCGTTACTTAGAAGAATCAAATGGACGTTGGGTAATAGCAATTCTTTCTATGCTGCAATCGTTGCATCAGTTCTGCCGCATGGAGTCATAAAAGCCATTGAAAGAGGATGAGCGAGAATTCCGACGACCTGTTAATGGGACAGCTGGAGGAGAATCCCGATGTGGACCTGCAGCTAATGCATGGACTGCAGCTGCTGCAGAAGGAGGACGAACGATCAACCTTCGTGTTTCGGATTCTATCGACTCAATGCCATTAAATTTCGTCTGATGGTTGATTCTAAACTCAGCGAAAAAGTCGTTTCATCGTCTAATGCTTCTCTTCGTCCATTCGAACACGTTCTACAAATTGGAAGAGAGACTGAAATTCCAATGAATTATCGAAGTCCAGCGCGGGAAACAAATCAAGAAAAAAGTTCCTCTCGGCTTATCTCAAGTCGCACATTCTCAGAACAGCTCTTACTTAGAATGGCCTTGCTTTCGTGAGGCTCTATAAAGGCGCTAAATGAATGTTTAGGTAATGCATACACATGCGTAATATTCACTTGCTTTCATACATGTAAATGAACATCCCCTATAGCCTGCTCCTTAACAATTCATACGTATGCGTATATACGTCTGCTTTGTATTTTATTCATGCATACAAGCACACGTGCAAGCATGCATACAAATGACTGCAGTGTGAGAATTGTGGAAAAATAACTGGGGGGTTGGACTATGATCCACATGGAATTTTGATGTGAAAAACATGCTTTAACATGGGGCTCTAAGAAAGACTGGGGGTTGAAACCCCGCAACCCCCCCCCCGGCAATTCTCACCCTGAATGACTGTAGACATCATTTTGAACATCGATGCATTTATATATTGTACGTCTAGAGCCCTAAAGTCATTTGATTGCAAGAAACGACGTAGGCCTATATAATATTATGTGGACCATTAAGAAGAATATTATGCTGCACCATGCACCATCGAATCGTTTTAGATCTGATGAATATAACGCGAGTTCGATTACAGCGAAGTGGCAGCCAGGGATTCCGAATTGTTATTCATACATGAGAACTCATGACTGTGTCGACGTTTATCTATTCTCACTATAATAATTAATGTTCGTATAAAATTATATGGAGAATTAATGTTCGTATAAAATTATATGGAGACTGAATCTGGGGACAAATTCAGTTACTCAAGCCAAGAGCGTATACTCTGCTATCTCTCTGCATTTTACGCATAATACCAGAGTTGCTAAAACTGGTATCGGTATTTGAACGGCAGGCTACGATGTGAAACAATGATATATTTCGCCGAAAAGGTTTCGGATCATGGCACACTAAGGCTAAAATAGAATCCGAGTAATTGTTACATACCTAAAGCATGTTTGATTTAGAATATATTTAGATGCAACTTTATGACATCGACGACAAACAAAATTTAGGCTATATATATATATATGTATATATATGTATATATATATATATATATATATATATATATATATATATATATATATATATATATATATATGATAGTCTCGGTTTATAGGAGCAGCAGAAAAGTCTTGGCGATTGGAGAGCAATGCATTTTAACAGCCACGGAATAATACGAATGCCGTTCGTTCGTATTCATAAACCAATCAAAGCAATCAAAGCAATCAAAGCAATCAAGGCAATCAAAGCAATCAAAGCAATCAAGGCAATCAAAGCAATCAAAGCAATCAAAGCAATCAAAGCAATCAAAGCAATCAAAGCAATCAAAGCAACCAAAGCAATCAAAGCAATCAAAGCAATCAAAGCAACCAAAGCAATCAAAGCAATCAAAGCAACCAAAGCAATCAAAGCAATCAAAGCAATCAAAGCAATCAAGGCAATCAAAGCAATCAAAGCAATCAAGGCAATCAAAGCAATCAAAGCAATCAAAGCAATCAAAGCAATCAAAGCAATCAAAGCAATCAAAGCAACCAAAGCAATCAAAGCAATCAAAGCAACCAAAGCAATCAAAGCAATCAAAGCAATCAAAGCAACCAAAGCAATCAAAGCAATCAAAGCAACCAAAGCAATCAAAGCAATCAAAGCAACCAAAGCAATCAAAGCAATCAAAGCAATCAAAGCAATCAAAGCAACCAAAGCAATCAAAGCAATCAAAGCAATCAAAGCAATCAAGGCAATCAAAGCAATCAAAGCAATCAAAGCAATCAAAGCAACCAAAGCAATCAAAGCAATCAAAGCAATCAAAGCAACCAAAGCAATCAAAGCAATCAAAGCAATCAAAGCAACCAAAGCAATCAAAGCAATCAAAGCAATCAAAGCAACCAAAGCAATCAAAGCAATCAAAGCAACCAAAGCAATCAAAGCAATCAAAGCAATCAAAGCAACCAAAGCAATCAAAGCAATCAAAGCAATCAAAGCAACCAAAGCAATCAAAGCAATCAAAGCAATCAAAGCAACCAAAGCAATCAAAGCAATCAAAGCAACCAAAGCAATCAAAGCAATCAAAGCAATCAAAGCAATCAAGGCAATCAAAGCAATCAAAGCAATCAAAGCAATCAAAGCAACCAAAGCAATCAAAGCAATCAAAGCAATCAAAGCAATCAAAGCAACCAAAGCAATCAAAGCAATCAAAGCAATCAAAGCAACCAAAGCAACCAAAGCAATCAAAGCAACCAAAGCAATCAAAGCAATCAAAGCAACCAAAGCAATCAAAGCAATCAAAGCAATCAAAGCAATCAAAGCAACCAAAGCAATCAAAGCAATCAAAGCAATCAAAGCAATCAAGGCAATCAAAGCAATCAAAGCAATCAAAGCAATCAAAGCAACCAAAGCAATCAAAGCAATCAAAGCAATCAAAGCAACCAAAGCAATCAAAGCAATCAAAGCAATCAAAGCAACCAAAGCAATCAAAGCAATCAAAGCAATCAAAGCAACCAAAGCAATCAAAGCAATCAAAGCAACCAAAGCAATCAAAGCAATCAAAGCAATCAAAGCAACCAAAGCAATCAAAGCAATCAAAGCAATCAAAGCAACCAAAGCAATCAAAGCAATCAAAGCAACCAAAGCAATCAAAGCAATCAAAGCAATCAAAGCAACCAAAGCAATCAAAGCAATCAAAGCAACCAAAGCAATCAAAGCAATCAAAGCAATCAAAGCAATCAAAGCAATCAAAGCAATCAAAGCAACCAAAGCAATCAAAGCAATCAAAGCAATCAAAGCAATCAAAGCAATCAAAGCAATCAAAGCAATCAAAGCAATCAAAGCAATCAAAGCAATCAAAGCAATCAAAGCAATCAAAGCAATCAAAGCAACCAAAGCAATCAAAGCAATCAAAGCAATCAAAGCAACCAAAGCAATCAAAGCAATCAAAGCAATCAAAGCAATCAAAGCAACCAAAGCAATCAAAGCAATCAAAGCAATCAAAGCAATCAAAGCAACCAAAGCAATCAAAGCAATCAAAGCAACCAAAGCAATCAAAGCAATCAAAGCAATCAAAGCAACCAAAGCAATCAAAGCAATCAAAGCAATCAAAGCAACCAAAGCAATCAAAGCAATCAAAGCAACCAAAGCAACCAAAGCAATCAAAGCAATCAAGGCAATCAAGGCAATCAAAGCAATCAAAGCAATCAAAGCAATCAAAGCAACCAAAGCAATCAAAGCAATCAAAGCAATCAAAGCAATCAAAGCAACCAAAGCAATCAAAGCAATCAAAGCAATCAAAGCAACCAAAGCAACCAAAGCAATCAAAGCAACCAAAGCAATCAAAGCAATCAAAGCAACCAAAGCAATCAAAGCAATCAAAGCAATCAAAGCAATCAAAGCAACCAAAGCAATCAAAGCAATCAAAGCAATCAAAGCAATCAAGGCAATCAAAGCAATCAAAGCAACCAAAGCAATCAAAGCAATCAAAGCAATCAAAGCAATCAAAGCTATTTGATGGATCTGAATCGATGGAGAGGAAAAGAAAAGCGACTCAAGAGTGGCTTGCGTTTTTGCGCAGATGAGTCATAATGGGTCGAAGACACCAAAATGCGAATGGTAGGCTGACATCTGCAGCTGACTATATAATATGTAGAATAATGAGTTTTGTTGAGGTGTGAGGACAATTCTACTGGAAGCTATAATGTATCAGTCTGTCGAGCTTCAAACAAGGCGCCATTATCCTACTGGCTGTTGCTGCTGCAGACCTCAACGTAATACCGACTTCATCCCCATCGCCAGTCCAGCGTCTGCTACTCATCTGCATGCATTGCATTCAAAAGCCATACAGCTTTTAACTATAAGTCCTTCTGTCGACACATTGTCTATGGCACGATTCATGCAAGTCATCTCTGCTACGTCATGTATAGATGTATTCGATGATTATTATACTTCAATCCAGGTGTATACGACATTCCTGACGCACGACAACAACATCATCATCATCATCATCATCATCATCATCATCATCATCATAATCATCATCATCATCATCATCATCATCTCTGCATGAGTCTAAGACCGGAATAACTCAATGAATCAAATGCATATATTACATTATACACAGGAGATATTCTCAGCTATACGTCCAACGGTCTAACCCATTGGAACTATGACATGTATTATAATTGCATATGAATCCTGTATGTATGCAAGAATGTATGAATGAATTAAATTGCTGATCGAATGTATGCATTTCTGTGTGTATGTCCTAATGTGCGTTTGTGTGGGTGCATACACGTGATTGTGCATATGCGTCTGAATGTATGAATGTATGAATGGATGAATGTATGAATGCATGGATGCATGAATGTATGAATGTATGAATGTATTTATGTCTGAATGTATTTATGTCTGAATGTATTCTTTTATGTATAAGCTTGCTGCATGCCAGTTGAGATAGATCTATGGCAGAAGACAACGCAACCCCCTTCCTCCTTAGTCCTTCCCTCGTTCCGTCCTTCCTTCCTTCAGTCCTTCCTTCTTAGTCCTTCCCTCGTTCCGTCCTTCCTTCCGTCCTTCCGTCCTTCCTTCCTTCCGTTCTTCCTTCCTTCCTTCCTTCCGTTCTTCCTTTCGTTCTTCCTTCCGTCCTTCCGTTCTTCCTTCCTTCCTTCCGTCCTTCCTTCCGTCCTTCCGTCCTTCCTTCCGTCCGTCCGTCCTTCCCTCCGCAGGTCATGACCCGCTCTGTCGTCTCAACCGATGACTGATCTAAGCAGCAGCAGCAGCTGTTGTCATTGATAGATGGTCGATGTCGCGACCAATGACTTATAGACCGTCACTGATGAGTGATGATGTGATGATGTGATGATGTGATGATGTGATGATGTGATGATGTGATGATGTGATGATGTGATGATGTGATGATGTGATGATGTGATGATGTGATGAGTGATGAGTGATGAGTGATGAGTGATGATGTGATGAGTGATGATGTGGTGATGTGGTGATGTGATGAGTGATGATGACTGATGAGTGATGATGTGGTGGTGATGTGGTGACGATGGACATGCATCAAAAGAAGGTCACCAATCAGCATCGTGCACTGAAAAGCTTCATCATCATAAATGGTAATTGCGTGAACTCTTTAGAGCCAGGTTGGTCCGACATCTGTCTCTTATAATTATTACGACCAATGGAAAAGATTGATTGCGAACCAGTTTTATCACGATATACAATGCAATGCAATGCATGTTGCTGTCATCAATTCATAACTTATATGGCGCCAGTGTATAATGCACAATGCTTCAGACGATGGCGCTTCAAGTTCAAAACGAAATCAGATCATGATGTTCAGATCATGACGTATATTATGTGTATAAATGTGAAACATGCATGTAATTATGTTTGTGAACTTCCATTTCTAAATCTCCACTCAAGACATCTCTCTAATTATTGTCTTTTCTCTAAGGCGTACATCTGACTGATTGCGTTCTTGTGTTTGTTGAGAGACACCCTTGCAACGGCATGTACTGTATTATGCCTACGGCGTCATAGAAATTATCGTTCTTATTATTATTGTCATTATTCAAAAGAATCTGACAAAGTCATTTGCTAACTGTACGCCCAACTAAGATTCAAACACCGCTCTAGAGTGAGAATTGCCGGGGCTAGGTTTTAGGGTTGGCGGTTTCCCTCGTAGAATGAAGTGACCAACGACTGTAGGCGGTTCAAGTAAGCATCTGTCGGCCAATGGGCGTTGATTTCATTTTGGTTTACACATCTTACAAGCATAGGCTGCTGAATTTAATTATATGCATAGCCTAGGCAACATCGTCCGCTTTGTGGAATGGAGGCGAGGCACAGGGACGGTCGGTCGATCGGTGGTAGCCCCCACCCTAGGCCCTTCACCCTCCCTCTGGCCCTCTAGCGGTCGGACGGATGGATGGAGATGCATCGCTAGTGCAGACTAGACCCGACAGGGCATACCCCGTACAGGCCCTACCTCGATCAATTGACCACTTGTATATATATAACCGAGCTGTGGGTCGACTAATTTGTGTATACGAAAGCCAGCTAAGCTGGCTAGAGGTCATACCTGTACTTCTAGAATGTATACAAGTTGTTCCAATTATCCAAATTTACCCCCCCATACACTCATATTACTATGGAGTTCATTGCTATGAAGATACTTACAGGGTTGAGAAACAAGTCTGTAGTTTCTATATGCGATTAGATTGCCATGAACAAATACGAACTTACTATTGTGGTAGATGGCGATCAAGAGGAAGCCATACGGGCATTTTTTGCTCACAACAACTGGAATTTTGAAAAAATTGGTAATTATGAAGACGATGCGTATATATATATATATATATATATATATATATATATATACTGAAATTGTATAAATTGTTTTGTGTGGTGAACCCTGTACAGTGTATCGTGGCATAACATAGCATAGCATAGCAAAGCACAGTATTGTATTGTAGGTAGGCAAAGCTAATCTGCATACATATGCCACTGAGCAGTGTATTGAAAGAACCTTGGGAGTATACAGATCTTTGGGGACAATTATCCTCGACCTAGTTTATAAAGCCTAGCTACCTGGAACAGTGGTCAGCCAAGGTTTGATCTTGGCGGTCAGTGGTACACGCACATGCACACACAGGCGGTATACGCTCGAGGTAGACCAAGCTAATCTGCATAATGTACACTCGAGGGAGTCTTGGTGTCAGTGCTTGGTTCTGTCACCCAATATCTATAGACTCCTCTGAGTGGGTATCTGTATGCAGATTAGCTTGTACTACCTCCAGTGCTTGGTTCTGTCTTTACCCCCGCCTATACGGCCTGTGTTCGCATGTCTGTGTCTTGTGTGCGTGTGTGCTCGCGCGCCCGCGGGTATTTGATCGTCCAATGCGCCTCAAAATGGGCCTGGATGTACTTTTGCATGGTTCCAACAATACAAACTTCAAGCGTTTTGCTATAGCCATAATGTGCACCTTCATTGCAATGAACACTGGACTGATTTGACTGGTGGAGTAGGGGTGCAGTAGTTACAAGGCTTAGACATTGTCTAATGATATAAAATCCCTTACGGATTGTGATGCATATCAATGCAATGCACAACATGCAACCATGCAAGGAACAAGTATTATACAAGGCACATATATATATATATATATATATATATATATTCTGTATGGTGAGCTGACCAGCTGATATACTAAAATATAACATGGCCCACTCTCAGGTGAATCCCTGCAATATGTATACAAACACAGGTACACATGACATGGCATACGCTGAGATAAAGACAGAACCAGGCACTCCAGACGTAGGCCAAGCTAATCTGCATATGACTCCAGCAAGTCAGCCTGAGGTGTACACTGTACAGTCGACCCAGATTAACCTCTTGGGGATATAGCAACGATGACCGCTTTGTCAGCCAAACTTGGGCACTTGAAGCAGACGCTGATTGACAAGCCGGTCTCTATAGGTCACGCCCATTCTACCCCGAGAAAACTTGGACCAAACCTTGGCCTTTAAAGCCCTAGGTTTTAGGTTTGGCGGTTTCCCTCGTAGAATGAAGTGACCAACGACTGTAGGCGGTTCAAGTAAGCATCTGTCGGCCAATGGGCGTTGATTTCATTTTGGTTTACACATCTTACAAGCATAGGCTGCTGAATTTAATTATATGCATAGCCTAGGCAACATCGTCCGCTTTGTGGAATGGAGGCGAGGCGCAGGGACGGTCGGTCGATCGGTGGTAGCCCCCACCCTAGGCCCTTCACCCTCCCTCTGGCCTACCCCGATCAATTGACCACTTGTATATATAACCGAGCTTTGGGTCGTAAACCTGTATATAAATGCCAGCTGTTGATGCTGTCACCGTTGCCTTATTATACCCGGAACACTAAAGACAATAGACTGCGATGAAGGCTCCCCAGGGCACTAAATCGGCTCTCAGCTGACACTTCATGCTGTAACAGACGTTCGTCTCCCTATTCAGTCACCTTGTAGTCTGTAGGATTGTTTATATTTGGTCCCTCAGCTGCCAAGTGTAAGCTGTATTTCATATTCTAAGAATTTGCACCAGTAATATATCAGATGCTAATATACAGCCTAAGGAAGAGAGACTAGGTCACATGCCAAATTATGCTAATGAACTTAGGAAATGAACTTAGGAAATGTCCTTTCACAATTGAGTCTTGGTTTGCAGTACTCATCCTAGTTTGAATTTCGCTGCAGCAGAGTTGAGCTTCGTAATTTCTTCACTTCATAGCCATTTTAAATCGCGTAGTCGATACAGCTTATAGCTCGTGTCTGTATATTATATTATTATCTTATTTCAGTAGTGGACCTTATAGTAGTATAACATTGTATTTCGTTAGTGGACATATATTAGTATCATTATATCGAACTATTTCCAAAGATGGATGGAGACTACGCTGTACCAACGACACCGACTTCAGGTGTTGCAGTTGGCAACATGCGAACATTTAAAAAACGGTTGTCTGATGGATCTACCAAGAGTTATAGCTACCCTTACGTTTCTGTAAGGAAACATTTTGAATTAACTTTTACAACCGACAGTGATAAACTTAAATTTGAGCAAAAATGTGAGGACATTCGCTTGGCGTTGGGAGTAAAAAGTTTGAGAGAAGTTCTGGTGAAAGTCATAATGGATGTTGACACCAATAAGCTCTCTTCTGCAACTCAACATCCGCAGCAGACACTCACGATGTCTTCAGTCACGGAAGAAGTAAGTGAATCAACTTCACTGACTGATCCAGCATCTGTCACAGCAGCAATATCAGCAGCTCCAGCAACAGCTTTGGAGACTGCACATGAGAATTTTGTTGGGCAGTGCTCCAGCATTGCCCAGTTGATCGACACAATCTCACAACATTCATCCACATGTGTGACGCCGTATTCAGTGAAGTCATGGACACACAGTGGTCATGTGCTGTCGGTGGATATGGAGTGTGCGAAAAAACACTCCCTTCAGTGGAGTTCCTCATCCACAATAGACAGCGAGCGGAAGGAATTTGAAGTCAACCACCGAGTGATGTTGAGCTACCTGGCCTCTGGTATGACACCCATATATACAGTACGAGCGCTTTAGCGACTTCAGTCGGTTTGGACTATTGTCAGACCTTTTCCGCAGGAGGAATATGGTTACATTTAGTGCCATTTCTGAGAACCTGCGAAAGCAATCTATATTTGGCGCTAGAGCGCAGGAGTCTTCACTGTCGCCTGATGGAGCTATCTCTATAATGACTGACGCACGACATCATTGTAGACGAAATAGTTATCACACCGACCATGTTGCTATCGGGTTGAAAACTCACAAAGTCGTTGATATTCAACACATTAACGGGAATGATGATAACTGTTCACAGCGTCACGAGGCAGTGGGATTCGACAGGATGTACGAGAGCCTGGATCTCAGCAACATTAAAGTTGCCCATCATGTGCATGATCGAAACATGACAATCAACAAGCGCCTACGTGAGAGGAAGCAAGCCAGGAATTCCAATGACCGCTGGCACTGCACCCGTCCTATAACAGCCGGGGTGAAAAAAATTGGGCAAGGAGCACAAAAAAACATTGGAAAAACATGGCATCCCGAGCTTTCTGACAAGGGTGCTGCCATTCGAAACCACGTCTATTGGTGTATGGACAATTGCAATGGAGATGCCCAAACCCTGCGTAAGCTCATAGAATCATGCATCCCTCATTTTCAGAACAACCACAGCAAGTGCCATGAAACTTCCCACTGCAAAGAGCCGGGGCATATGATTGAAGTTCGAATTGTTTCAAATGAGGCTGCAATTACAATGCTCCAGGACTTTCTTCGGTCGTTGGTAGTGTACAAGCACGCTGAAGATTATGTCAAAGGCCACGACACATTTTATGTGGAAAGTTTTAATAACGTTTGTCTGATCTATCTGGATAAACGGATACACTACGGGAATTTAATGTACGAGCTGCGGAGCAATCTGGCTGTCTTGGACTGGAACGAACACGTCGACAGACCATACACGTCTATATGCACGACTGTTCGTTCGAAAAACCCACGTCGCCAAATCGGGAAAAAAGTGTATCGGCGCAAGACCTACGTATTTGTTGAGAACATTTGGAATTTGTACATTGCCGTGTGGTCAGCATCTAAAGCAATATCGGAGTCTGTGACAGAAACATCTGCAGATAAGGAGACCTGCCAGAGTGAAATCTCTTCGGACGAATCCGATGACGACCAATTAGGAGACAGTGAGAGCTTTTCAAATGAAAGCAATGCACCCTACACAGTAGAATAACCGTAAGAGCTGTGACAATATTGTATGATACACTAAAATCAAACATATCAGTGCTACATAACCATCAACCGTCATTACACATAACCACCTTAGCATTCTGCTGTCTACTCTGCTTGACCTCCCCGGATTTTGGCCTGGCATAGGACAGAGAGATGTGTGGCAGAGCTGATGTGTGGCAGAGCTGACTGCTATCACACGCGTCCACAGGTGGCGGATAGTGGAACGACCTCTAGAAATAGAGGTCAGCTGCGAAATAAGCAGGGTTATATCTGACGAATAAGCAGTCGCGGACCAACAGCGGCAAGGCTAGTAGGGCACACTGTAGAAAAAGAGTGGCATTTTGCTTGACAACTAAAAGCTGCAAATATCCAATAACAGCCTTGTGACATGGGAGCACATGACTCAATTTAAATAAGCCTGATGACCCTCTGCCTAGCGGGCATGTGTTCATCACCAAGACTAGGTCCACAGCGGAAAACTGTGGTTGATGCCACGAAGGGCATCCGATCTGTAACAAGATGCTCCAATCTGTATAAAAATGAATCTGTGGCTTACCCCCCCTCAACGAGGTCCTAATCCAAGCAAGAAAAAAGAAGATTGAACGGACAAGGGACTGTGGCCATTGCAAAATTGATTTGACATAGCACTTATGAAAAACCTAGTCTCCGTAACGTGGTTTTCGTGTGGCGCCGAGCAATTGAGGGCAATTCAGGTTTAAATCCACCTCTGAGTAGGAATCTTGAAGAGGCGCTATATAAATTTAAAATGGGGGAATGTTATGTTACATTGAATCATAGCTATGACAGGTGTACATAAGCAGCTCACAATCGATAAAATTCTGCTTTATGTCAGAAAGTAAGTGTACAATAAAAATCTCTCTGTCTAAACAAAGTCCGGCGAATTATCCAAAGTATCAATGTTACTCCCACTTGTGGCCCATGTAAGGCGTGCCTGTTGGATTCGGATACAACGATCTCACTTTTCGCACTACGCAATCTGGCATTATTTCCCGCATATGAAGTACACCGTTCGATTCCGTTAGTTTCTTGGCCAGATATAATGGGCTCGTCCACCCACCCAAGTTGCAAATGATCTTCCAATATTTTCCATAAATTACTCTTCGTATTGGACTGTTAGCTGCATGCGCTGCTTGTCCTCCGCCAAGCCAACCTGGAGATGCAGAACCCACGCACGGAGAGAGAAAACAAAGAGGACAGGCGCCTTCCGATTGATGATTTTCACCCTGCAGCTGCAAATGATCAGCTGACACTTGAATGTCATGACTGTTTTGAGCCTCAATTTCTGACTCTGTACTATTTCCATTGGACGCGACCAAGACCTCCTTCGAAGCGGCATCCATACAAGATTTTCTTCTCTTTGGTGGTTCCAACTCTGCAATTGGAACAAAGGCAGTTTCGATTGGTTGGAGATATATTTATAATGTCATCAACATACAATTAGCTCTTTCGACTTGACTTGAACGACAGCTTAGCTGGGTTATGCATATGTTTATTGTCTTATTACATATCGTAATAATAATAATCATGGTAATTTTAATAATTACATTTTTAATTGGCCATTTATTATCATTACTGCTGTTACTGCTGTTCACATCAGTTGTCATTATACTAACATTGCTGATGTTATTATTACTATGTATTTCTATAGCATGGTTTGAGCTAAATATTTGCAAGGATAATAAATGCAATTTAATTTAATATTTATAAATCTTAGTTCAATCTTATTTGCGCACGTATAGCGCTACCTGAAGAACAATAGGGCCTACTTGTACAGGGTTCACCACACAAAACAATTTATACAATTTCAGTATATATATATATATATATATATATATATACGCATCGTCTTCATAATTACCAATTTTTTCAAAATTCCAGTTGTTGTGAGCAAAAAATGCCCGTATGGCTTCCTCTTGATCGCCATCTACCACAATAGTAAGTTCGTATTTGTTCATGGCAATCTAATCGCATATAGAAACTACAGACTTGTTTCTCAACCCTGTAAGTATCTTCATAGCAATGAACTCCATAGTAATATGAGTGTATGGGGGGGTAAATTTGGATAATTGGAACAACTTGTATACATTCTAGAAGTACAGGTATGACCTCTAGCCAGCTTAGCTGGCTTTCGTATACACAAATTAGTCGACCCACAGCTCGGTTATATATATACAAGTGGTCAATTGATCGAGGTAGGGCCTGTACGGGGTATGCCCTGTCGGGTCTAGTCTGCACTAGCGATGCATCTCCATCCATCCGTCCGACCGCTAGAGGGCCAGAGGGAGGGTGAAGGGCCTAGGGTGGGGGCTACCACCGATCGACCGACCGTCCCTGCGCCTCGCCTCCATTCCACAAAGCGGACGATGTTGCCTAGGCTATGCATATAATTAAATTCAGCAGCCTATGCTTGTAAGATGTGTAAACCAAAATGAAATCAACGCCCATTGGCCGACAGATGCTTACTTGAACCGCCTACAGTCGTTGGTCACTTCATTCTACGAGGGAAACCGCCAAACCTAAAACCTAGGGCTTTAAGTTAAGGCCCATAGTAAAGTCTTCTTTGAACACCCCAACACGTGGACCATAGTCTGACCCCCACCCCAGTTATTTTCTACAATGCCATTGCCAGCCATCGCGTATCGTCCAAAATAGGAAACGATTCAATTTTTTCTCACTCATGTTCAGATATTCGCGATTATGCCTATAATTATTAATTATGTCTGATGTGTATCATCTATGTATTATAGGCCTATGCGATTCTGTATGAGTACGTGTATCTCTGTCTATCTCTGTGTATCTCTGTGTATCTCTGTGTGCCTCTGTGTGCGTGAATGTGTGTGTGCGTGAATGTGTGTGTGCGTGAATGTGCGTGTGTGTGTTTGTATGTTGGATGAGAGATTTTGTGAGAATCTCGACCACTGGAGACAGATGGACGGAAGAGATCGATGAGAGATTGGATGAAGAAGGATTATACCACTTCCAAACATCCGTGTGTCTCTCTCTGTGTGTGTGTGGTCTCGCTAGATGAAGCTTCTCCTCGTCACGTGGCTTAATTCCGACTGATAATTGGTTCCATTTGGTGTCTATTGATTTACCTATTGGGCGCCGAACGGTTGCAGTAATTTACAGCATAGACGATAATATTATTGCATATGGAAGATGAGGAGGAGGGGAAGGAGAAGGACGAAGAAAGGAGGAGGAGGAGGAGGAGGAGGAGGAGGAGGAGGAAAAAGAAGAAGAAAAAGGAGGAGAAGGGGAAGGAGAAGGAAGGAAGAAAAGAGGCGGAGAGAAGGAGGAGGAGGAGGAGGAAGCAGTGAAGACCGTCGTACTATGCACAATCATGTGTATACGATAAGTTTCCGACAAATATCCATCGCTATTTCTTTGCATCTCTGCTGATCTATATGGCGGTGAGTCCTATCGCCGTGTTTGTCTGTTTGTCTGTTTGTCTGTTTGTCTGTTTGTCTGTTTTGCCAAGCGAAGGCGTTCGACCATAAGACGGTCATGGAAACGAACAGAGAAGGATGCAGAGACGTGTATCTCTGTGTGCCTCTGTGCGTGCGCGTGTGTGTGTGTGTGAGACGATGGACATAGATTAAATCTGTCGCTGGACACCGTTAGACTATGTATCTGTAATACAATTATGAATATAAGTGTGTGTGTGTGTGTGTGTGCGTGTGCGTGTGCGTGTGCGTGTGCGTGTGCGTGTGCGTGTGCGTGTGCGTGTGCGTGTGCGTGTGCGTGTGCGTGTGCGTGTGCGTGTGCGTGTGCGTGTGCGTGTGCGTGTGTGTGTGTGTGTGTGTGTGTGTGTGTGTGTGTGTGTGTGTGTGTGTGTGTGTGTGTGTGTGTACACATCTGAATCTGTGCTTTGGACGAAAGGCAGACGCTTAAACGCTTTGCAAGAAATCTTTGCAGTATTTATGATCCTATACGAAGGCAGATATTCGATCCTTTTAAAAAGAAACATTTTCCTCTTTTTACTTTCAACAGAAGACGTTCGTTAATTTCGTTGGCTGTAAAGTGAGCGACCTGCTCATTGTGCTCAACCTCCATGCATGGCTGATCTACATGCATGGACTATGGACAAATATTTTGATTTGAACGTCCGGCTCTTGCGAATGAATCATCATCATAAGCATGTATAAATCATAATATTAAAACTATACATTACGCATGTATAAATCATAATAATTTTATTATAACTATGCATTATACATGTATAAATCATCACACTACAAGCTATGTATAGGCTAAACACAACTTTCCTATAGAATGGTGGCCGCATGCAGTGTGAAGCGGCAAAAGTTACATGTAGGTTAAGTCTCTCAGCCAATTAATCGGGAATCGATTGAAATACCGAAACGAATCATGATGATAGAAGAGAAGTCAATGCAACTGACGATCAGTTAAATGACCAATTAACTGCTTCAAAACAAACATTGCAACTATAATACATAATTATACAATTATACGATTGAATTCGATCAACAATCATGCGGATTGATGTAGGCCCATAGCCTCATAGGATTTTGCTGAATTGAGAATCAAAACTGTGCTTCCTTTGAACAATCGTTGAACCGATCGTCCAATGCTGATGATGAATGGATCTGCAGATTTTCCAATAATTCTAAAAGCAAAGTCTATATTTGAAAAATCTATTAATGATAGGTCTATCCGTCATTCACTTCTCGGCTGGGCTGAAAGTGACCTGGGTCTGTCGGGGTCGGCGACCTGGCATTAATTTTCGTGACCTGCTGGTGCCGGGTCTCAGCGTGTTTAACAATTTTGGGCAAAAAGTTACCAAAAATAGGCTTACAAATGGCATGATTTTGGAAAATTTGGGGTAAACGGCAAAAAAGGTCGTCAGAAATATTTTAAGCTCAAAGGCGTCGGCTCGTCCGCAAAAGTCAGACCCGGCAACTTTTCCGAACAATTTTCAGCTCTGCTTCTCGGATGAAACGTTGCAGTCCTAGATTTTGTAATAAAAAAGCAGCTGAAAACTTTTAAAAGCACATAGAGTTTAATACAGACGAACATAAAAACTTCGCTTTAATTTGTCGTCCGCCTCTGACACGGATCAGATTAGATTTATATACCCATTATAGGTTGATCAGATTCAATAGATTATATTATGAGCCATTTATGGACGTACACCATACCTACCTTTGGAAGTCTAAAGGCTAGGATGCATTAGAAGGTTAATGAGTGTTCTGTGTTTCCATTAAATATAGCGACTTGGATTTTTGCAATGTTGCACTTTGTTGCACATTCAGTGACGCATTTTAGTTGTTGTCGTAAAATGTAACAACAAATTGCGAATACACAAGAGACCGACCACCAACACCGCTGACGACGATCATCGTTAATCGCAATTGCTGCATGGCTCTGATCGGTTGTCTTCCGGTTGTAAATTCCGTCTTACAACTTACAAGGGAATTGCTTCTGTCACACCAGAACGAAAGATGCTGCGGCTGATGCTGCTGGTGCTGATGATGCTGCTGCAGTCTACAGACGACGACGACGACGACGACGATTATCCATCGATTCCGTTCTTCGGAATCATTAACTTCTTCTTAGAACCGCATCGGAAATAATAATTCGCCCGAGAAAAGAGAAGGTGAACGGAGGTGAACGTCTACATGTATATTGCATATTGTATAGGCAACTACTGCGGAAGGGAGATATGAAGCCGGATAGCGAAAGCAGCGGGGGCATATTTGGCAGCCTTTGGAAACCTGCGGAGAAGTCGTGAAATAAGCATAAAAACAAAAATGGAAATCATAAAAACATGCATATTCAGTATACTGCTGTATGCATGTGAGACATGGACCTTGCGCAAGAGGGAAACAAACAAACTAATGACATTTGAAATGAGATGCTACAGATGGATACTGCACATCAGATGGAAGCAAAAGATAACAAATGTGGAAGTGCGCGCAAGAGTGGGAAACACAAAAAACATAAAACAACTGATAATGGAGAGGAAACTAAACTTCTTTGGACATGTATGCAGAATGGGAAACGACCGACTTAACAAACAGGTCATCTTCGGAATGATGGACGGAAGGGGAGTTAGAGGAAGACCGTGCAGGGAGTGGCTGGATGACGTCACGGACTGGTGCGAACTGGAAATCTACAAACTTAGCAGAATGGCGCTGGAGAGAGACAAATGGAGACGTATTGTGAAACATGCGATTGACACCAACGGGCACTGAGCCCATGGACCGCAATGATGATGATGATAGGCAACTACACGACGTGACGAATGAGGAAAGAAATATTGCAGGTTACAGAAGCAGAATATGTTCCGTCTCAGCCTTGATTATAACTGCATGGGTTTTCCCAGTCTTCTGTCACTGTCCCTATTTTTCAATGGACTGTAAATCGAAAAATAATGACGATCAATGCATGAGACACAAATGACATCGAAATTTACAGACATCTCTTGAACATCATCATATCCTCAAAACCTTTAAAAAATTACGTTCGGTATTCGAAAGAGCTCGTGCGACACAATATAATTCTGGTCTTATATTAAAATTAGGACAAGAGAAAGACAATAATTTATAAGTCTAATGAAGACAGTTAAGTTATGCCTATGTGGCTAGAGCTTGAGGTTGAAATGCCTGATTCATAAACTGCGAGAGACAATTCGAAAAAATTCTTTGCTGAAACGGAATGCAAAAACTTAAAAACAAGGGTTTTATGCCGATATTTCAACGAGGCAGTTATGGCCATAACCATAGTTTTGAACTCCTTGTCGTTTTAACGTGTTTGAATTTGATATGCCAACAAGAATTATATGCAACAAGGTGATCAGAGGCGACTGCTTTAATAGTAATATTTATAAAACAATACGGATGTCATACGGAGAACGACGAAAGGATTATTTGAATTTCACCAAAGACCAAAGACCTGCTTCGTAATGAATCTACAGACCTATCACGCAAAAGGAGCAACAACAATAACCTGAAATGTCAATTTCAAACTCTATGTCATTGCTAAAATATTCATATTTAGAATATCTATTTATATATTTCTGCTACACTGTATACACTTAAGCCTACGCATGCACATTATACAAATTATACGCATATGCATATTCATAGCAGACAGGAAAGAGAAATTATTTGCAGATGTGCTATGTGAAACATAAAAACGTTGATTGGTTTCATATGTTTGACTCAAAGGCAAAACAGTGGGATGGTGATGCGAGATTTAGGCTCTATGATTAGCAGAACTGTACTGCATACATGGGCTGCAGTCTTGAGGCAGGAGGTCGGCGGCGTTCAGTCAACGATTTCCTCTTCTCTGCAGTCACTACCAGCGTCCGGCCGTGTCTGGTCTCCACCTATAACGAATGTCTGATGCCACCAAACATTAGCTATGCGAGTAGTTTATGCACTCGTTTATTATGAGTAAACTGACTGTAAAAGGAGGCAGCAAATGTTGCATGATGCAGGCGGACGGTTGTTGGAGCTTACACATAATATGTCAACATATACTACATATTATTGGCCTCCCATCCAGCAGCTTGACTTGTCTTGACCGGGTCTTGCGCTCTGCTGCACGCCTAATTGGGCAAATCCCTAAATATGATCATGTCTCAAACTACATGCTTGAGGTACTTCACTGGCTCCCTATTCGCCAGCGTATCGAGTTCAGGGTAGCTGCATTGGTATGGCGATGTTGTCAGGGCCTTGCCCCAACTTACCTCCGTGAGCTATGCAGCTTTACATTGAGTATCCAAGGACGTCATCAGCTACGCTCTGCTGGTAGGGGAGTCCTCTTAGTTCCTTTTGTTCGTACTACTACCATGAAGAATCGAGCCTTTTCTGTGGTTGGACCAGTGGTCTGGAATGGCCTTCCTTTTGAGCTACGCCTACACCCTGGGACTCTACCAGGATCCTTCCTTACTAAACTTAAAACTGTTCTTTTTGTGCGCGCTGGAGTCGGGAGCGCCTCTGAGTAGTTTTTTCTTGAAGGAGCGCTATATAAATGTCCGAATGAATGAATGAATATTATGCAGTTGACGGACTAAGGTGCAGTTTTGCTGACAAATGATCTCCCCCGTGGTATAGAGAAAACTTCTCCCACCATTCCTCCACTTTATCCTCTCTTCCCCCCATCTCTCGTTTGCATCTCTTTCTGAAGCAAGACCTTCTTCTTCCACCTCCGTCTGTCTTCTTCTCCTTCTTCTGCTCTAACTTCTCGTCCTTAATGTTCTTCTGCATCCTCTCCTACACACATGTATACAACTATATATGTATATATCTTCCTCCACATCCTTAGCATCGATACCGTCCTCCTCTGAGTCCTCTCCTCTTTCTCCTTCTCACTCTGCTTCTCCCGATTTCCTGCTATCGTCCTTCCGTCTCCCCCTGTCGGATTTCCTACATTTACTTGAATTACTTCCCATCCCATATTTGCAATTCTTTTCCTATTTTTAAACATGCTCTGCCTTCCATTCATCTTCGTTATCTTCTTGCTGCTCTTTTTCGTCGCTTGTCAATGTTTCTATTTCAACACTTCGCATTTACGTTCCTCAACTATTTCTCCTCTCTTTCTCTTTCTCCTCTCTTCCTCTTTCTCTCTTCCTCTTTCTTTCTTCCTCTTCTCTTTCTCTCTCATTTCTCTTATTTCAGTTTAATTTTTCCTCCTATCATTCCTTCCTTACTTTTCGTCCCTTACAATTTGATCCACAACTCTTCCTCCTCTCTTCTATTCTTCTCCTTTTCTCCCTTCTTTCCTTTTCTACAATCTTCATCCAATCTTATTTTTCCTTCTCTATTCTCTTCCTCTTCCTCTCGTTGTCCTCGTTGTCTCTTTGTCTTCGCTGTCTTCGTTGTCTTCGTTGTCCTCGTTGTCCTCGTTGTCCTCGTTGTCCTCGTTGTTTTCGTTGTCTCTTTGTCTTCGTTGTCTTCGTTGTCTTTGTTGTCTTCGTTGTCTTCGTTGTTTTCGTTGTCCTCGTTGTCTTCGTTGTCTTCGTTGTCTTCGTTGTTCTCGTTGTCCTCGTTGTCCTCGTTGTCTTTGTTGTCTTCGTTGTCTTCGTTGTCCTCGTTGTCCTCGTTGTCCTCGTTGTCCTCGTTGTCTTCGTTGTCTTCGTTGTCTTCTTTGCCTTCGTTGCCTTCGTTGTCTTCGTTGTCTTCGTTGTCTTCGTTGTCCTCGTCTGTCTTTTCTTTCTCTTTATTGTCGTTCTTCTTCCGTGATTTATTGCTAGGATCCGTTTCCATGGAAATCTATTTCAGTGCGGATGCGAAAATGACAAATTGAGCTGCACTTACTCGCCTTTCCGGTCGAGCGAGTAAGTGAAGGGATATAAAGAGGGGAGAAGAGTAAGGAAGATGAAGGAGAGGAAGCGTGGATGCGATTGAGAAACATTAAGGCGTGGATAACGGCTGCCATCGTAAACAGTGGTAGGTCACGTGGTATCCTGAGGCCACTACTGCTTTGTCGTCTGCGTATAAGCCACAGCAGCGCTACATGTACATTCACGGACAATTGGGAGAGCGATTCGAGATTAGATGGAATATTTGGAGCGTTTACGACAACAGTTGATGTCATATCTCATGAACTCTTATTCACACGGGAAGTACCCTAAGACAAAGCGAAAACGTCGCCTCGATGTCATTGACCGAACAGAAACAAATCAGACAACGCAGAGCCACCGAGACAAGAGCCACCGAGACAAGAGCCACTGAGACAAGAGCCACTGAGACAAGAACCACTGAGACAAGAGTCACTGAGACAAAAGCCACCGAGACAAGAGCCACTGAGACAAGAGCCACTGAGACAAGAACCACTGAGACAAGAGTCACTGAGACAAAAGCCACCGAGACAAGAGCCACTGAGACAAGAGCCACTGAGACAAGAGTCCTGTCTCTCCATCTTTGCCTTTACGAAGTCGATTGTTCTAGAACAGTTGATTCAACATCTGCCGTTTAATCTAAGGTTCGAATATTGAAATTTCACGTCTGGATATGAACTGAGGTTACACGGGTAACGAAACTTGTTCAGTGGTGTCGAAGTTATGATATAATATAAAATTTAATTGTAAGATGATTATATATGTAGCCTACATGCGAGCATGACACCACTGCGGCTTATTAAAACTTTACGATTGGAAAGTCTCAGGCGGTCTATTCTGTTAGTATAGTTGAGATATTTTGTGTATTCTGTGATCTGCGTTCTTGTGAATTGTTTAAACTGCATAATATTGTAGGCCTACACTGTAACCGGTTGCGTTCTGTCAAACGGATTCTTGAATTAAACTGGATCCTTCGTAAGTTGTCGAGCAATCCTACAACTTCACCGAATGAAGTCTACGGTGACTACAGTATTCTATAGCTTGGAAGCTTTATTGATTATTGCTGTGTTAACCGAATCAAAATGATTCACTTTGAGAAGAAACCCAACCACAGGAAGTTGATTAAACGGATGGAGGATGTCTGTTGATGGGTCGATTCAATGGATGATGCATCGCGTAGTGAATGCAGCGACGAAAGTGTCACTGTTTGATTAGACGCGAAGGAAAATATGCAGAAAAATATTCTGTGGGTGAGCAGTTGGGAAATGTCAACAGTAGGAAGAAGTGAGATGTCAAAATGCCATAGTGAATTATTGCTGGGTTCGTAGGAACAATCTCTGAATCGTTCTTGCGCGTCCCGCATCTCGGATTGATCCCGAATCGTCCCGGAATTTCGTTTCGATATCTACCCCAACCAAATGCTGCTCTTGCTTCAACGCCACCAGATGCACCCTTCCTAAAAACCCCGAAGACCAGAACTGACCTCCAGACACACTTTCTGCTTCTATTGCTTCTAATTGTTTCTAGATTCTAATGGATCACTGATACCTCGAGTAAAAAAATAGTAGTTGGTCGTCAGATGTATTGCTATCACGTTACTTCCTTCCTAGCACATGCATGTGGTGAAAAAACGATTTGTGCGAACAGCTGGATGCCAATGTCGTCCCTGCCGGTGCCCAGGCAGGCATAAAGAGAGTGAGACAGACAGACAGACAGAGATAAAGGGATGGTCAGAGTAAGGCAGACAGACAGAGACAGACCGAGACAGAGATGCATTAATGGTCTGATTTTCATTATAAAGTGACGATGACCAGCAACTACTGTTTTATTGAAATAAGGAAGAGCACAATAATTATAAGACTGCAGAGCAAGAATAGCAGCCACATGTATTGTATATGACTGTCATGTTATATGCTGATGCCATTTACGGCAGGCCCTATACTGATCGCCGCCCACACTAAACAAAACGCATCTGCCATCATAATCCGAGCAAATCTCATGCGCTGCTCGGCAATTCTACGTTTGTAAACTAACGATTCGTTTATCTTCTCATCTGCAGTCTCTCTGTCTTCAACCGGAGTTTTTTTGCGCTGTATGGTCATTCTGCGAGAGGCGCTATATAAATATGTCCGCAATGCAATACAATACAATACAATGAAATACAATACAATTCGATCGATGTACGCACCCACGCACGCACACAGATACGCATTTATATATACACGCACACACCTGCACGCACACACACGCACACACGCACATTACACAAGGCAGAACAGTAGCAACGAATTATAATATAAATTTACGCTGCCTTAAAGTTTATTTAGTAATTATATTAGAAGCCATATGCTATTATATGCTTATGATAAATGCTGCAATCAATCAATGCGGATACGATAATAATAATAATACGGTTATAAGCTTCTATTTGTACTTGTACTTGTATTTGAGTTTTATTATAGAAGAGAATTTCTTGCGAACATTGTAGTCTATATTATATTGTGCTGCTGTGTATATCATGTCAGGTGGGCGGATTTCGTATAATTGTGTAAGTTGGGTTCTGGACATTTTCCCCCTGACCCAGACGTCTCCCCAGAAGCTTTCTCCTGACGTTAACCTTGAACCTTTCGCAGTTGTTTTTCCTCCGAACATAATATGAAAGATATGAACACAAGATATGTGAAATAATACAATAATAGGCTGTAACAAATTTATTAAACAGCATTAAAGGTCCAAACTAACTAAATAAAGAAACTGTTTTGTTCATTGCAGCAAATGATCGAAACGTGGCTGTTTGTACACACACACACACACACACACACACACACACACACACACACACACACACACACACACACACACACACACACACACACACACACACACAGTTCGACAGTCCGAGTATCTTTATCAATGAAGTGCATCTGGTACACATATTTATAAACGTGGACATGGTTAAATAGCGTGCATTGAAAACGATATTTGAATGGCGGATTTTCGACAACAGTAGTTGCATAAAACTCCACATTCTAATATATTACATACAGTTTAAATGACAACAATTGCATAGCATATGTATTATTGAACTGAGTCGATCAGTGTCTGTTGCTGCTGCTGCTGCTGCGGTTGTTGAGAGGAAGACGATGAACGTGCAAGACGAAGAAGAGTATATCATGAAGATGAAGATGATAGTAAAACCAGTATATTATTAAGTCGACTGATTTCGTCATTTCAACGATGATTCGTGATGAACACAAACTTCGAAACAAAGGAGTTAAGGAAACAACAATGCTGCATCAACTCTGCCTTCAAGCATAGGAAGTCAAAGAGAGACTATTGAATACATTGTCTGCCTGCAAACATGCTTTTAGTCTCATGCTTTCGACCGGAAAGCAGAAAGAGGAGAATCTTAAATGTTCCCCTAAAATGCAGACGTCTTCAATAAACCGTTTAATTATTAATTACAAACGACGTCCATCATCAAAATCGACATCAAAATTCTCCCCCTCTTTAAAGTTGTAATTCTTTTAATCTGTCATTAACAGGGAGTTAGTCAGATCAGAATTGCACCGACGTCATAGCAATGACGTCATAGCAATGACGCTTATCTAATGACTTCTATGGCGCTGTCATCATAATGCGTTAATAATGAAGTCGTTCGTGGTTCATTAGAGAAGTCAGGACGAAACCCGATGAGTCAGTGAAATGAGAAACCATGGCAACGAGTGATAAGAAAGCTGAGACATTTAAGTTTTAAGTCTAGTTCTGAATGACGTTACAGATTTGACAGAACGCACAACACTATGTTGTGAATTATTGGATGAAACCACGTTTTGGACAAAGAGTTCAACTCGGTCTGGATAGAAGCCACAGTAAGAGTCAGTCCGTTGAACGAATGCAATGACTGAAGGCAATAAGAGTGAAGGCAGGAAGTGATTCAAGGTAGGTTGAAGCTTCAATAGGGTGCGTTGCTATGGTTACCTGTCAGACTTAAACAGAGTTCTTTGTTCGGTGGGTGGCCAGTGTAGCCTAATTGGTGCAATATTTACATAGTTGGTCCTATGCCGATTGCTGTGATGCTGTCGGGAACATGAGAAAATAACATGGTAACCAGGGAACCAGTAAATTATGGCAATATAATGTGCTTCAGATTATCTGGCCAGGTACATCATTTTCTCTTGCAATTTGCACCCATTTACCTTTTTGAACATTCACTGGTGTCTGGTTCGAATTAAACAACAGGCGACATAATCAAATACGAATGGTAGATAGGATGTTAGACAGTGGAGCGCAGACAGGTCGAAGAGGTTTATCCGATATCTGGTTCTGATTCAAGCTGGTTCCGAGCAAAACTACATAAGAAAGTGAACAAATTGGCGAATGGTCTGAGAAGGACTTATACTGGGATCAGATATGAAGTTCGTATAATATTACCATGTCCTTCAAAGATGCAAGCACCAACTAGTTCCATATTAAAACTGCACTTCTGTAGAATTATAATCTAGGATTCAGAGCAGCAGCGCAAAGTTTTGGTGCATCAGATAAAATTATGAAATGACTTAATTACCATCGACTGTTTTTGATTGATGAGTCAGCAGTCTGCAACCGTCTCAATCTCTGTCTCTCTCTGTCACTCTCTCTTCTCTCTCTCTCTCTCTCTCTCTCTCTCTCTCTCTCTCTCTCTCTCTCTCTCTCTGTCTTCCTCTCCTTCTCCTTCTCCCTCCCTCCCTCTCTCCGTCTCTCTCTCTCTCTCTCTCTCTCTCTCTCTCTCTCTCTCTCTCTCTCTCTCTCTCTCTCTCTCTCTCTCTGTTTCTCTCTCCAGTCCAACGCAAAGACTTCCTCCGTCATTTCGGTGCAGAGTCTGAAGCTGGCGACTGGTCATCTCTCATCTTAAAGGACTGCGACGACATTTGTCGGTGAGATAATAATATAATTATATAGAACGAAATTTCGACCATTAGCTAATCACAAAGACTGAACTATCCACTGGTTGAGAGTATCTTCATAGACGTAGGCTACATAATTACATAATCCGTGGCCTTCACATCTTAGAGGAATCTACATCAATCTGTGCGTCTGTTTGTTTGTAACTGTCTGTCTTCCTGCCTCTCTCTCTATGTCTCTCTCTCTCTGTCTCTCTCTCTCTCCGGTGCAATCTATTCTCCCGTAATAGCCTCATTGGAAGTCGTTGTCTTCGGGTGATGTCACCAAGGTCTGCAGCTGAAGAGTCCGAGATCATCTGTCATTCTTCGTTTCTTGGAGAAAGTCTTAGATCTTCTTTTCTCCTCTGTGTGCCAACGATGTCTCTGTTCGAAATGTCTGCTGCCTTTGTCTTTTCTGCAGTGTGCGTCTAATTTCTTCGGCGACATTATTCTTCCGACAACGTCGTTTGTTTTTACTCGCTTCCGAGTCCGAGCGGATTCCATTCTCTGCACTGCTTCATCAAATGCAAAGACATGACTCACTGTTGCTTCTCTGCAGTCGAAGCCTGGAAATTTATAGAGACGGTCGAAATGGAGGGAGAGACCAAAAGAGCGAAATAAACAATTCTCTGATCTTCCTCTGATCTTCATTCAATGGATTGACACTCCTCTTTGAATCCATGTCTCTCTCTCTCTCTCTCTCTCTCTCTCTCTCTCTCTCTCGCTCTCTCTCTCTCTCTCTCTCTCTCTCTCTCTCTCTCTTCATTCATCTCTGTGAATATTCACTGCCATCTGAATTTCTTTCACGTTTTAACTCTCCATTATCCATTATGCCAGGGTGTGTCTCTCCGACTCATTCCCTCGGATCCTTATTGAGGGGGGTATGTGGTTGGGTCGCTCAATGTAACATCCGTCCGTCGTCAAGACAGACGTCAGTGGCCTTCCGTCAGACATTTGTGCTGCAATTAAACAACAAACAAGAAAACTCAGTTCAATCGATATTTATTAAACTTACCAGCCCACGATATACACAACACGCACAACTCACACAAGCCAAATTGCGAATATATAATTATATACATACATATATAATATATACATATATATTATATAATATATATACACATATATATACGTTCATACAGAGAGATACATCATTGAGACAATTTCATCGATTTAAATTGCTTTGAGACATACAGAGGGTTTTTATTTTCATGTAGGCCTATAGTTCAGACTAAAACGACTTCATTGCACGATTATTAATTCCCCTGAAATTCCTAAATAACCTGTTTTAATTGCTCCACATCGGTGCGTAGCATAGATGTATGGATTAAATATTGCAGGAAGACGACTGCATGGTTGGTAGGTTGATAGGAATTAATAGAAGATTCTTACAAGCAGAGGCAGAGAAACGTATAAAGACAAGGAATTCGCAACTTTGGGTAAAGTTGCTTTTCGAAACTGAGGATTAGCTCCACATACAAAACGAAGAAAATGAGCATCAAAGCTTTTTTAGGTGCCTTTGTCAACAAACAACGACAGACAGACAGACAGACAGACAGACAGACGTAGAAGCAGGGCACCAGCAGACGATAGCAAACAAGCGTCAGTACACATGTATGCTTGTCTACATGTATGCAAGAATATATATGGCTGATGGGGTTTGGTAAAATCAATTGAACTAATGAGACTTTTATAGCTGCAATTAAGCGTAAGTTATTTCGTAGAGACGCAATTCCATTCAGAAGGAACGCTGGACCACACTGACACCGACAATCAATTACGGCAGCAGACGGGTAAATGGATTTAGATATCCACGCATACCACATGATATATATGTATATATAAATTATATATATACATAGTGTGTGTGTGTGTGTGAGAGAGAGAGAGAGAGAGAGAGAGAGAGAGAGAGAGAGAGAGAGAGAGAGAGAGAGAGTGGGTGGGACCTATGTATAGCGCATAATTATAATGTATTCGACCTGTACAGTGTATAATGTCAGACAGAAATGCCAAATTTATCGAGTAGTCTTATATAATTTTTTTGGCGCTTATGAGTATGAATGCATTGCATTGCAACTACAATGTCATGTGTATATATATATACAATGTATATAATTACATATACATGTATAAAGCCCAACGAACGGCTCCGATCGATCTCTCGTCTGTTTCTATAATACAACTTGACCTTCAAATCTTATAACGTATTATTGTTATTATTATTATTATTATTATTATTATTATTATTATTATTATTATTATTATTATTATTATTATTATTATTATTATTATTATTATTATTATTATTCTATTTGCTTCCTAATGGTCACTGCTTGGCAGCTGTTCTTAAATGGCTGATAGTTGTTGCAGAACTATAGAGATTGAAGTGACTTCAAAAGAAATTTCCATTAGATGAAAAGTTGACATCTGACGCAACACAAGTTCAACTAATTCAGCCTAATCTCTATCAGAACTACTGATCATTCGCCTATCCACCATGCAGAGCCACCCCGCCGCCGCAACTCAGGCAAATGGTAGCCCCCGAAGCGCATTGGTCACTGACATGGAGAGTCATGATAGGAAAAGAGATCGCGCCCCGTAGGGCTGACGGGTTTTATAGCGCCGTGTTTACTGCAGTCTGTCTGTTCTGTTAGTAATTGTAATTGTAATTGTAACCTAATTGAACACTTGTATAGCGTCGCTCCGCTCCCAGATTCAGTAGCGCACCCGACCCAAAGTTAGCACTGTCGCTAACGAATAGTATAGTCTTCAGGCGCTTCCTAAACAGAGGGGGAGAGAGGCTGAGAAGCTCAAGACGTAGCTTATGTGGAAGACGGTTCCAGCAGGAGGGGCCAACATAGGCAAAGTTCCTGGACTGGGCAGTAGCCCCACGCATGCGAGGAACAAGGAGGCCATTTGCTGCCGAACGAAGGGCAGAGCGACCGGGGAGAGAGGAGACCTGAATACAGAAAGAACGGAGGTAGCAGTGGCGGATCCAGGATTTCTGGTTAGGGGGGCGTAAATACTACCAATCCAATCCCGTATATATATATATATGAAATTAGATCACGCAAAACTATAATGATCCTTTTTATAGAAAATGTTATGGAACTTTAAAAAATATATAGTTTCTCATATAAAACCCCTGGTCTCCACTGAAGGTTAACAGTGAAACGAATATAAATCAGTTATCGGTTTTGATCATGCAACCCTTGATCCAAAAAGGAAATAATTAAGTGTCACATGCATTCTCCTTGGATGCTTTCTGGCGAAGGCAATATTGTGAACTGAACAAGGTACAGGCAGCAGGTTCCTAGTATCATTATGTGGTCACCAAAAGTACCTGGCTGAGCCATTTCATGAAGGTAAGACTCAACATCACCATGTGAAACTTTTTCAGACAGATGTACTGTAGTCAGGGCCGCATTAAGGCTAGTGCGGGCCCGGGTGCTGTGGTAACCTTGCGGGCCCTCCTCTCAGTCTTCTGTCAACCACTGGTCTACCATGGAGGCACATATAGGCTACATGTAATTATATCGTGTTTCCTAATTAGTATACACTATACAGCCAGGAGATTTCATTTGGTACGCGTGCAATTGTTTCTAAGGAAAAGTTTCTTACACTAGTAGATGTAGGTCTATACGTGACAGAAGGAACGAACGACTAGCTTCTTCAATTGTTATTTATATTTATAAGCCCTATGCTTAGATCTATGTTCCATCCAGTTGATTTTCTTCATTGTTCCCACTTCCACATCTCGAAGACCTCCAGTCTTCTTATGATTATAGGCCTATTGCTTGCTCTCGTGGTTCTTGTCTCACATCCAAACAACACCACGTGCACTCCATGTCAATGTTTTATCATCCGTTTCTCTGTATTCCTGCTTTCTCTTTTCAGTTTATCGCAATTCTTAAATTTAACTTTATGAGTTCCTTCTTCCTATTTTCAGGTCTAATAAAATATAGCATCACATTTCTTTCGCAGACTTCAATAATATCGTGGCAAACCGCTCTTTAGAGCGTCATGATATTCTTGCACCAATTATCTATAGGTCAAGAAATTATCGCAGAAGAGTAGGCCTACACAGTGAAAGAGATCGAGACAAAGGAAGTGGGTAGGACACAGACTGTGGGCAGACTCACTGCGAAGAATGATCATGAGGGAAACACGAAGGGAAGCGAACAAGATGAGGACCACGACAGGTTATGGATAATAGCAAATGGATAGGCCTATGGAAAGTTTGACGAAGAGGCATCGGATATTTCAGCCAGCCTCGGAGGCAGAAAACTAGAGAAGAAGATGATAAGCTATAATAGGTTTAAGAAATTAAGAGTTATACAATAACATGTTTTCTAACGTTATTTCTCTTATTATTATGTGTGTCTCTTATTATTTTAAAGGAGACAGTCAACATGATTGACCCGCATGGCTTATAATTTAAGATAGCCCATCACTTTTGATACCTTCCAAACAGGTCCCAAAGATAAATTTACAATAACAATAAGTTCCTGTGATTTCAACCAATTCATAAGCTGGAGCTAGTAAATCGGATGTGTGGGAGAACTTTGCCAACATTTCGTTGACGATAACTTCGTATTTATTATTGTTGCAATATTCTTCCTAAGAAATTTCATCATTTTCGAAAATGCGGGCCCCAAAACCCGCGGGCCCGGGTGCTGCAGCACCCTTAATTAGCACCTACCTTAATGCGGGCCTGACTGTAGTGCCATCCAACAAGGTAAGACTATCACGTCGGTCCCAAAGATACTGAACGATGTCACTTCTGATTGTAGCTGAACTTATGTTTTTGCAGAGACATAGCTTCATTTGGTCAGAAATTGATGAAAATAGACAATTGCCATCTTCTTTGGGATTTATTGACACTATGTTGTTCTGAAATAGTAAATGTTCTGGTGCAAATGCTGAAATATTGCAATATCATTGATAAATGTATAATAATAATAATTTTCAAACTCGCAATTCTACATGCAGAATGTCTTCGTATTTGTTAAACTTCTTACATTGTTTACTTTTTCCCCGGGCACTCCGGGCCCCCCTCACACCGCCGGGCCCCTGGGAATTTGCCCCTCCCCCTTTCTGCCCCCAAATAAAAATAATATAGTCGATGCCAATTTATCATACGATAATTAACATAGCAATGATAGAAATTGAATACACTAGTATTTGTGTAAAAATAGATTTAATAAGCAAGGGATGCGCCTCATCCATGGACCGCACGCCACTGAGCATTAAGAGAATGATTAAATGAGTATGCCTAGTTCTATACCGGTACCCTTGATTTGCTTTTGTCCATAATATCGGCAGCTGAACGCTTTCGGCGGTTATAATCAGCACGACGAATTTTAAAATTATAATGATAATCATATGCCACCTTTTGAGATTTAGGTCTAAGATAGGCTTATGTCTTGCCAACAGCAGTCGGCTTATTCGCGAATGATAAAACTGCTTGTTTAAGCCGTTTTGACGGCGGACCACTCGACATATTTTTTAATTGACCAATTTCTATTTACGTAAATTTTGTCTGTACATGAACTTTGTGAATGACGTCACGGCAAAAGTCATTGGTCACGCGGGCAACGTCTGCTAGCAACTCAGGTAAGTAGGTAAGAGAGCTCCATTCTGCCGGTCCAACTATACTTCAAACATCCTATTCCCAAATTGCAATTATATTAGTTTTAGGTCAGTTTAGTTTGAGAACATTTGCTGCAGGTTTAGGGGGGGCGTACGCCGTCTCCGCCCCCTCTAAATCCGCGCCTGGGTAGGAGGGAGCAACCCCAAGAAGAGAATTGCGCATAAGTGTCAAAATTTTGAACTCAATGCGTTGTGGTACAGGAAGCCAATGAAGAGTGTCCCGAATAAAGACTGAAATGTGGGAGAACTTGGGAAGACCAGCAATTAGGCGAGCAGCAGCATTGAGTATTGTCTGAAGTTTAGAGAGGTTGAGAGAAGAAAGACCGGCGTATGTGGAGTTCCCAAAGTCAACCCTAGAACAGATCAAGGCGTGAACAAGCGTCTTAATAGTAGTTAAAATCTTCTGTCATTTGCGTTCTTGTGAACTATTGTTTCAATTGCATAAATGTACACTGTAACCGGTTGCGGTCTGTCAACCGGATTGTTTTAATAAAGAATAATATATTATACATGTATATAATGACTTGCATCGTATACTATATACATATATATATATATATATATATATATATATATATTGGAATCCTATGGAGTAGGCAAGAGACTGATAGAAATCTTAAAGAATATTGCAGAGAGGTCAAAGTCTGCAGTAAGAGTTAATTATTATATAATTATATATGATATATTCGGTATAATTATGGATAAAAGAGACAGATGGAGAGACATGCATACGCAGAAGGACAGAGAGCTATAGAGTTCTTATTTATGGATAATGTATACGTACCTATAAAACTCAAATAAAACTCTATTATTACGGAATTAATCGAAGGCATCAAAAGAGCACAGACAACAGAGATATTACTTACTTACTTTACTTATGGCCGTCAGGCGATGCCGTCAGCACGCGTCAGCCGCTTTCCCATGGTAGCTCTCCACTTTTGTCTATCCTGCGCCACATGCGTCGCCTCCTGTATCGTCATTCCTATTGCTTCGCAGTCATCTCTTATCGTGTCGATCCATCTTTTCTTTGGTCTCCCCCTTGATCTTTTCCCATGTACATATCCGTTGAGGAATATAACAGAGATATAATTGGGACAAATTGCAGGTGACAGCAGCATGGTCACAAAGTGTTAAACCTAGAATTAAGTCAACTCGAAAGGAGATGAAAGCAGAAACATCACTGACTATAAAGAAGAAGCGCAACAGGATGGAGAGACAAGGAGAGACAGACAGACATACAAACAGAGAGGCAACAGACAGATAAACGGAGAGACACATACGTACACACACACACACACACACACACACACACACACACGAAGGCGTACCTCTCGATTTCAATCTCGTGTTGATCCTGAGTGAGAATATCGTCGGCTGTCTTTCGGAATAGCTGGAGATGTTCGGATGTAACTGGAGAGGAAACGCTGAGAAATTCTTCGAGAATCTTCAACTGCCTTTCTTTGTCCTACACACAAAATGAAATCGCTGTATAGTGTATACAAATTCAGATACAGATTCTAGTTAAACTAATTATTTTAGTTCAATTGCTCAAAATTGTCCCCTGTACACAAACCGAACTCGGACCACCTTCACTCTTTTGGACAACGTCTCTGACTTGACGCAGAACTCGTGAATAAACTATAATTATTCCCCTGCACTGACGTCGCTAGTGGGTGTCAGAGGTGTGGGCCACACACACAGGAAGAAACCTTCAAAAAGTGCAGACGGTTGAACCAAAACGACAAAATGACTGTCTAAAAATGTCGTTGCGGATTTCCAACAGAAATTTATCATTTAAAAAAATAAAGATAACATATAGCAACGATACTTCTCATAAGCCTTGATGGCCGAACAGCTTGTGTGTACACTGCCTTGTACTGTATCAGTTTACCTGAGCTTGAAATTCATATTTCCGTTACATCCTGTTGTACATAAAATTTAGGACTTACATGTACGAACAACATTATTTATAGGCTGCACAGAAATATTAAGGGTTCAGAGTGGTCTGGTAACGAGCGAGGCCCATCATTGGGGTTGAGATCATGAGTTACCTTGGTGACGCCAACCCTAGTGACCTCGCTGGTGCCCTGCGCTCTTGGCTTTCAACTTAGAAGTTTAAATGAACGACAACTCTGGAACGAAATCGTATTTTGCCGAGTATACCTTCGTACGATCAAAATCAGTCAACCTTAATATGGCGCACGATTCGCTGTCTGTCTGTCTTTCTGTCTTTCTGTCTGTCTTTCTGTCTGTCTACATAAAATTGTCTGTCTGTCTGTCTGTCTGTCTGTCTGCCTGTCTGTCCTCGTTTCGTCACCGTTTTAGTAAGTTTGAATATGTCCAATTACTAGAACCCTCACTAAGAACGTAGCTGTGCAATTCTGTAGCGCCTTTTTACGCCTGACAGAAGATTAGGCGAACCTTAAGCGTCCGTTGAAGTGACAATAGATGGGAGCAGAGTCGTTGGAGTTTGTCCTCTTTAGATCTTCTTTTGATCGATCTTTCGAATATCGCTCTGCCAGTTGGTCGAAGTGCTGGTCCGATCAACTCGGATGCGTTGCTGTCAAGACAGGATGATGATGAGGAGTCCTCCTCTGCAACGTAAGTCAGTCATTGGAGAAAGGAGGTAAGCTCCTCATCCAAAACGTACACTACACCCTGCCCCTCCCTGCCTCTAACAGCAATGGCCGACAAAGGGGCGAGAGGTTCAGAGCGATGTATACAAAACACGAGAAAGACTTTCGAGCAAAGTAAGAAACCGGAGAAGCATAAAGACTCTTTTATGGTCCCTCCCCCGCCCTATATCTTACTCTATGCCATGATTGCTGTCTATTTATACAGACAAACAAATAGACAGCGAGAGAAAGCGACAGACATAGAAAAGAATCTTATTAATACTTTCAATTAATTTCTTATAATAGGAAATACTGATTGAAATGCGCAAAATATGACCTGGTTAATGATTAAAATTATTAAAAGCAACCATTTGCAGAAATTCGTGAATTTGACGGAGCGTCGTTCACAGTGGAAGCGTTGTCAACGTAGACCTGAAGCTGCACATTGTTTTGAGGCCAGCCACAAGCAATACAATACAATAGCGCTACAATAATTATCACAATTGACCTTGCGTAGGCTACAGCCTATAAAACTTCACCGCTTAAAACGATTTACCTTTTTAAAAATTGTGAGATGTTGAAAATACTTGTATACGTCTATTATAGCAGCAACCGCATCCGCAACTGCAGCTGTGCATAACTCTGCTGCTGCTACGGTTGGTACTGCTGCTGCTGCTACTGCTGCTACTACTACTACTGCTACGGCTGCTGATGATGATGATAATAATAAATAAGTTAGTAGGCCTATCGGAGATATGTAAACCTACCAGGGGATGACGGACTGGGTTGTGCTGCGTTGGAAGAGTCTGTGACTGATGACGTAATGCTGACGTCATCACCGATGGATGAGTTGATACTCAACGAGTTTGATTGGTCGTCTTCACTGTCACTTCCGCTGAAGTCATCTGTAGCAACCACGTGATCAGATCAAAGATTTAAAGAAGAAATAAATGCTGCTCTTGCATTTACAATCCATGCTGTCCTTCGTATCTCATCTGCTTATCTGTGACTATCTGTCTGTTTGTCTGCTTGTCTGTCTTGGTTGTTTTCTTATTTATTCTAATCTTGGCTCCAGACAAATTCCTCTCTCTTATCTTCTCGGCTTTGTTCAACTACCAACGAAAGGAGGAAGTCTGATGATTGATGATGACGATGATGATGGTGATGTCCTCGATGATGATGACGATGGTGGTGATTATAAGAACGATGATGATGGTGGTGATTATAATGCTGATGATGAAGGTCATGGTCATGAACATGATTCAGTTGGATCTTGTCCATTTGAAGTGTATTATCTTCAGCGAAATCGGTTTCCTTAAGCATGTCTATGTGTAATTAAACCTTAACAATTTCTAGAAAGAGATTATAAGCTGAATAGCTGTTCAAAGTTAAGCTTCTTTATTGTCCTCTCGTCTTGGTTACCTGTGACGGAGTCTATCTTAGTTAACAGCTTCGGATTATAGTCAGGAAGACAAGCGAGCTGAAGTTTATTCAACCATCTGAAAAAGCAAATTTTTCTAATTTTTCAAACACAAAAATAAATTGTCTTTAGAAGAATGATGTGACGGAATATAGGTCTACTATTATATAGCGACTTTTCATGGAACTTTTACACGGTGTAACTGAGTCGCCTCCTTTGTTAGCCCATGCTAATCTATGTAGAAAAGTTTGCTGACTTGACAGTCATCTATTATATATCTAGTCTCTTCTTTCAATTATTAAACAGTATGCTTCTGTGACATTGAGCGGAAGGTTACATTTGTCAATGGAGCATGATGGACCTTGATGAAAACCCACAATGGAATATTAGAAACAAGAGCGAGACGGTCCTTGGCGAAGAGTTGTAGGCTATAATTTACTTAATTATCTGACGATAGATTTCAATATTTAAATTGATATGCTATTCGAAATGTGATCTGCGTGAAATTCTGAAATTCATGTGACGTATTGCTAAAAGTAAAACCGTGGTAGACGCTTTAGGTTCGGCAAAACCAATGTAGAACCCAAGTGTATGTAATGAAGCCATCTGTGCATTTGAACATAAATTGTTTTAGAGCAAAAAAACTGCTTAAGCTAATGTTGTTGAGGTGATAGACATTATAGAGCACAATAATAATTGTTGTGTCAAACCGCATCTAAACTGCCATCTTGCGAAAGCTTATGAAACGTAGAAGATAAACATCTATGACGCACTTGACCATGTCTTCTTTTCTTTCCGAGGCAAACAGAAATACTCCGTGTTTTTCGTGACAGAATTTAAATGCACTGAAAAAACAGAACAAATGGAAAATCCATTGTCATTCAGATGCAACGGCAACAATGGCTGCAATGTATTGTGATTGAGCCTTTGCAAAGCGCCTCTATTAGTGTGAACCATTCAGAAGCGCTCCCAGTGTGCAAGGTTCCTTGAGAAGAAGCAGATTTTAGTAGAGAGAAGGAAGAGGAGGGACTGCCAGAAAGAACGAAGAGAGAACAGAAAGCGAAGGTATCTTCCAAATCACAACTGCTGTCACTCGTATCAAAGATGTGGTTTAAGTCGTGTTTAAGTTTGAATGCAGACTATAGGCCTAATTATCAGCAAACCTAGTATTTCTTTCAATTAATATAAAAAATAGAAAATTCGTTCAATTTCCAAGAACACCATATCTATAGCAAGTAAATTTCTTTGACATCAGAACATTACTCTAGCAAGTGGGCCTAAACAAAGATTTAAGCTAAAGAAAAGTGTATTGTCATTTGTTTATTAAGCCACCAAATATCCAATGTACTATGTTAATTGTTAGCGTGTTTGTGTGTTGTGTTAGAACTCAACACATAAACACGCTGCATAGGCCTACGGCCAGTGTGGTGTTCTATGTTCCTTAAAACTGTATCGGCACGGGTCTAAGGTCTAACGGCCTAGTATAATAAATAACCAGACCGGAGTATAATTATATACTTTGTCGCATTTAATGAATCAATTTATCTCTATTGCTCAAGAAGTTCCTCAATTATTGACCAGGGCACAATTGGCAATAGGCCTAAAATTTGCCAGAAATGTTTGCCAGTGGTACACAAACCAAACGAGGCGATCAACTATACTGAATTGGAGAGTCATTAAATTTGAAAGATAACACTAGAGAGAAGTCATTTAGTTATAATATTTGTGCAGATATTATGTTAGCAGCACCGGTAGTCTATGTGCATTATAGTCTGAAAGTATCATATAGGCTACAGGCTATAGGCCTATACATATTGCAATAGTAAATACCATCATTCTATCATACATATTATATATATAGGCCCTAATCATAATAAATATTAATCACGGTGTATTATGACAGTTCATATAAGATTATTATATGTAAAGAGCAACTCAGAGCTATAATCATTCTGCTTAAATTTTCTAGGTAGGTCTGCTCAATTATCTCTTCATCTTATCTCTAAGCAGCTTGTCCGACTCCATATAGCCTATCATCTTCTTCATAGAGCCACTCAAAATAATCTCCTTCTAGATGACCTCAAATCTCCTATTATACTTGAACCCTCTCAAATTGAATTCATAATTATAGACCGCCTTGAACAACTCACAAAAATTCCAGATCCTCAGTCTTGACTCTGAATTCATTCACATAATTATTCACTGTAATCTTAACTGTCCCCAATGTATACATGTGATTTTTGATCAAATCCCTGTCTTCTCCGATCCAATCTCACACTTTTCCCGCTCTTGCTTCATGCTTATCCGTGGCTCCACAGAGTTCGATTTATCGTCGCCTTCAACATTGCATCTACAATCGTTGCACCGATAATTTACGCTAAGTTAGACTACTGTAAAATTCCCTCTTCCTTAACACGGTTATTATATCACCCAAATAAACCGCCTCCAAGCCATTCAAATAGCTTTCTCCCGCGCAGTCGCCAACCCCAACCCCCCCCCCCCCAAACACCACCACTACCCGTTCTCAAACTCACTCCGCTCGCTCAAAATATTCTGTCCTATCTTCGTCAGTTGCCCATGCACGGTCCAATCACTTCGTCTACCCTGTTCCTCTTCCCCCAAAACACTGATCAGCCCTTTTATGACCTCATCATTAAAATTTCAAATTGCTCTATACCTTAGCCATAGCTGTTCCGCCTCTTCGTACCAATGGCCAATGCGTGCCCCACCCTTTCAGTACTTCAAGAAATCTGACCCATCCTACGAACTCTCGAAAATCTCACCTCTCATTACCTCTTTACGAGTGTTCTACCGGAAACAAAAAGCGAAGCCATTCACACAATGCTTTTCCCGATTGTTCCTCTTTCCTCTCCGTTTCTCGCCGTTTTAACTCTAAACACCACCAGCTAAAGGCTGGTGGTGTTTACTTACTTAATACTTAGTCCATCATCCCGTGCAGATCTGCACATCGGGCAACGCATCGTCTCCATTCCTCTCTGTCCGCCGCCAGCTCCCTGGCCTCGTCCCACGACAACTCCAGCAATTAGCAGGCAATTTATTGAGAAATAAGCATATCTGGTTCACTCCCCGTCTTCTGCTTACCTCGAGGTAGTTTTAAACCGCTAGAAAGTCCTTAATAATATTGTAACTCATTTCGAATTATTTCCTGATGATGCTTAAAACTCATTTCGCTGAAAGTGAAATGATTGCTGGTCGTTATTAAAGAAACGCTGATGGATAATAATAATTAAGATTGTCTTTCCAAACCTAAGCGAACATCAGACTCATGGGGATCAACTTATTAGCTGATGTTGACTGTTCTGCAATAAGAGCGGTACAACAGTTGTCTGCTATTTATGGTCGCATTTTTCAATCAGTCCGAGAATAATCTAAAGAATATTTATCCATCATAATTTTGAATGAAGACAAAAGCTCACAATTTTCTAGACGAGTCTTTATCGGTTGTGTAAGAAACTGTAAATGCCGGCATTTGGAATATTCCCTGAGCCATCTCGTCCTTCAGTTGAAAAGAAGAAACAACAAAAGATAGAGATCACGAAATGATTCTTCTGTGTGTATTTGCTATGCATGGTCAACAACCTCTTTAATGCCGAGGCAGCTATTCAACTAAAATTTAATGGTCAATGAGTCGTTTGCAAAGAATTACAGTTAGATATATATACTGTCTTTGTCATAAATCATGCATCCAAGGCGGCCACGTTAGAGAGAGAGAGAGAGAGAGAGAGAGAGAGAGAGAGAGAGAGAGAGAGAGAGAGAGAGAGAGAGAGAGAGAGAGAGAGAGAGAGAGAGAGAGAGAGAGAGGGAGAGAGAGAGGGAGAGATAGAGAGAGGGCGAGAGAGAGAGAGACAGAGACAGAGACAGACAGACAGACAGACAGAAAGGACAGACAAAGACTCATAGAGGGAGTGACACAAAGGCAGATTTGACTGATAGACAGAAATGTGGTTGGAAAGGAAGACAGAAAGAAATAGAGAGAGAGTTAGGCTACTAAAGTACAAAACGATTGAATTGGGAATGGAGTGAAAGAGAAAAAACAGAGCACGGAACAGATACATTGAGAGAAGCTAGAGTTTGTCAGCCGTAGGATTTCAACTATGAACCATTAAGAACAGCATCTTATCTTCAATGTAGCCCAATAATAACTATTCTAAATGCACTTATTAGGTCATGAAAATGATCAGCCTCGTTTCCATTGACCTGCAATTATTAAACCAAAGACCCATATGGATTGTTGTCCAGCACAGGATCGACTGCGAATGTAAGAGCAGTGCTTTGAAGGTATTAAAGTGAAGTCTTAGTGTGAAGAAGTCAGTGCACGTATATGACTTACGTCTCTGTCCTTGTAGTAGTAGAGGCTTTTCTCTTTCAGCGTAAACCAGAACTTCGCCCAGTCCCTCGACACGAATCCCGCCTTCTCCTTCTTCTTCCACAGCCATCCTTCGCACTCTCCGTTGCCCAGATCCTTGCACGACACTCGCCGACTTGAACCTGATTTGTGCAAACAGCTCAGCATCCTTAGACCCAAAGACTATAGTTCGATGTCGCTCCAGAATTCGTTCGACCAGAGTCCAGACAGATTAGCAGAGAAAGAGACTAACAGGCCTTTTACGAGAAACTAACTTCAGGCTACACATTCGAATAATAATCGAGATGTTCTGTCTTGTCAAGACTTTTGCCGTCGTTTGCAAAACAGGATGAACCACAAAACAACATAGATGTATTCACACACGAGTCGAGCAAAACAGGAACAAAACGATTACGTCCCTGTACATGTATACATGTCATAAAGTGTTTTTGAGAACTGACGATTGCGCATGATGTTCAGAAAGTAGAAATACGAGACATGCAGGCAGATCAATAGATGCCAGTAGATTCTAGGCCTTGAGTCAAATCATTTGCTGTATATATATATAGCATATGCTGTATATATATTATATGATTTATATATAGCATATGATTTATATATAGCATATGATTTATATATTATATATCTGAGCCATCTAAATCTACACCCGATCAGAAACTACGCCGGTAGGTTACACGATTGCATACGTAATACGTATACTACACCGTGTCTAAAAAAAAACTGTGCAGAATTGTTTTTGTCAGAACTTCGTCAAATTTCCACCAATCTTAATAACTTTTGGTAGGTAGACGGCAAAGTGGCTGAAATTTCATGTTAGATATAAATTTTCCACATCACCTGACTCATTTCACCGCACTACCTTGTTAAACACAGATGTACCAATTTTTCATATAACGCATAGATTTTATTACCTGCAACAAATCATCTGACAACTGAATTAGCACGCAGTAAAGTAAAATATGGTTTACTTAGCAGACTGTTTTAATAGCTACGACCGATCTGCTTAAAAGTGTTAGAATTGGTGCTCGAAATGTGCCCCGAATATACGGACACAAGCTCTTAGACGGCGACGCAACTGGCCGATAGCAGCATCAACGATCGAATGGTCAAAGCGCGCCCACTCATCAAGCAGGAGCGTTTTGAGTTCGTCGACGTTGGCTATTCTGCACCGGTAAACCTTCTCCTGCAGCACACTCCATATGCTATAGTCGACTGGGTTAAGATCCAGTGAATTCGGTGGCCACAGTGTTGGAGGGATGAAGTCGGGCGTCTCTCGCTCCAGGAAAGAGACAGTGTCGCGCGCTTGATGCGCCGGGGCGCCATCCTGTTGAAAGACAATAAACTCGCCCTGGGATATCCGGCGTATGTCTGACGGTATCTTCTGGGCAAGAAGGTTGTCGTGATAGTAGGCCTATGCCCCATTCACTTTGACATCCGGCTCGATGTAATGGATTTCAGTGCAGCCAAGCTTCGAGACGCCGTTATATGAAAAATTGGTACATCTGTGTTTAACAAGGTAGTGCGGTGATATAAATCAGGTGAGGTGGAAAATTTATATGTAGCATAACATTTCAGCCACTTTGCCTACCAAACGTTTTTAAGATTGGTGGAAATTTGACGAAGTTCTGACAAAAACAATTCTGCACAGTTTTTTTTGAGACACGGTGTATAGCTGCATATACAACAGTTTCACATTTAGCCTATTAACTACTCAACAGTTATTACACTGCAGCTTCATAGTTATTATACTTTAGAAAAGTTGATCAAAGGTTGAATAATCCACCATGAAGACATTACAGCTAATATAAATAACTAAACATGAACCATGAGTCATTTAGTGACAAACTGAAATGTTCATTGAATGGGTCTCTGACCTTTTTTGTAGAATGGCTTTCGAACTCTCAGGATTCCTTCGTACGATTTCGTAGACTGAAAATTAAATGTTTTATACACCTTCAGAGATTAAAAAGGAGATGCTTTCCTTATTAAGTAAGATTACGTCTAGTGATCAAAAGCTTAAGCGAAATGCAATAGAAACGCATTTGTTTCCCATTGCTCGACCATAATTGAACGCTGGCATGTTATGATGTTGGCATTCAAAGATATAGAGGAGTGGAGAAAAATGAAGAAGAAAGGACATGGTGAAGCAATGAAGAATATAATGGCCTCTTATCGTGTCTACAAAAAGTGCAGAACTTTTGCAGGATATTGTAATCGGGATTTGTTAACTTATGAATATCGGCCTACATATAATTTTAGGTATACGTCTGTACTATAGATTTCAATCACTTTAATCCAACCAATGTATACGCAACGGCTAGCTGTAGGCCTAACAACGACTGACAATATTTGTTTTTCTAATAATCATATTAATATTATATGACCGTAAGTCGGCAATAATGATAAATCACATCCAACAGCTTGCCTATAATATAGCATCGCAATATAACTAATCTCAGGATAAGTCATGCAAAAGCCGCAACCATTGATTGGTCTAAGCCCATGAGAATAGTGATTGCATCAAAGATTTAAAGCATCACTCGTTCAGCATACAATAAGATTAAGTCTATGTCCTCAGCATAAACTACATTCTCATTCAATTGTATGAAGTTGTATAGGAAGAAAGTCAAGAAACGTCTTTCGTCGTAATTTAATAACAGACCAATTTTTTCCAAACTTTAAACATTCTTGGATTATACCTATTCAACTCCGATTTTAGAATAAAAATCGCACTCTCACTTCTCACTTAAAATATGGGACCCTAAACACCCTATACTGACGTTAACGAATCAAAGTTTATAAGTCGTAAAGTAACTTTATGCAATTTAGAAAGTACCAAAAGAAATTATTATGGAAATTCAATAAATTCTTGTGAAAATGATGAAATCTACATGTACAGTATATATAGGCCTATGCCTATTTAAATTATATGGAATTCAGGTACAATCTGCTGATTGCGCTGAAGATTAGCGAATTGAAAGCACACAACGCGAATAAAATGTATTTATAACGAGGCTTGTATCATGTATTGTATTGTGAGATTGTATTATGCCTGTATTATTGTCAGTCGTTGTTATGCTTACTAATGTGCCTATTTGTGCGTGTAAAAGCCTAACGTCCTGAACCTTAGCCCAGTAGTGAGTTACGCTGACAAAAATAATCCATGCCTGAATAGTACTATCTGCCCCAGCTATAAGCACGATCTGCATTTTAACACTATATATATAAAGAAGGAAGTAAATCCTGACAAATTTCCCGTTCGAGTTCATGGTATTGTACGTTGCACATGCATTTACTGAATTAACCCGTTCCCGCCGGATCGGGTCCGTACGGCCCCGAAAACGGGAGGCATTGAAACAGGCTATAAGCTATTTATAATACGCTTCCGTTTTATGTATAAAAAATCAGTGTTGATAAGCGAAAAATTCCGTACAAGATGATGTCTTATTTGTTGACAAAGGTTATATATTGGAGTCCCAAAAAAAGTTTGAAGTTAGGGATAAAAATTGTCCTGAGTTTCGAAGTTTTTGAGGTGTGTCATGAATGGTTTTGACGATGAATTTTCATCTTTTGACGATTCAATTCACTCGAGATTTGAATATCGCTAGTGGACAGTGTTTGGGACGCAAACAGTTTCGATTTTAGACCGGTCTGATACCGAGTCTTGTCGTTCGGACTTTGCATTGCTAAATGATAACGAAGTCGGAAAGGTAAGCAAAGGCCAATATTTTCAGTCATGTTTATTTCTTATAATTTCTTGATAGTTATGATGTAAGAGGTATTTGAATAAGCTTGATTGAAAGCAAAGCTATGTTTATTGTTTACTGATATTCAATTCAAGCTAAAAGTTTGTACTGAAAATGGTTTCATGGAATAACTTTATGTGTCCTTTGATCAGCTGATTGACAGTGAATAATCATATCCATTGATCCTATGTAATTCATTATAATTTTTCCATGTCTATGCAGCATCTGCAACAGTACTGCTGATGATGGTAACACAACCAACAGCATAAGAGGAAGAAGCGGTTGTGGTCAACGGTGTAGTCATGGTCGAGGTGGTGGTTGTGGTCAAGGTCAAAGTCGTGTTCGCAAAGGTCAACGTCCAAGTGATGAAGCCGATGGAATTACTAAACTAACCGACAGCAACTTTTTGACAATGAGGAATGGAACTGGCAAAAAGGCTTTTTCATATAAGGATATTGCCTTTACTAGAACAGTTGGACATTGAGATAGTCTTGTTAGCGGACTTGACTTGATAGACAACGTCACTGTAAGTAGTGCTAACCTTCCACATGTTGATGTTGTACCAAGTCCCTGTAGGTGTCACCCTACTCTTTTTGGTCCTCTATTAGAATGGAACTTTTGTCCATAATGAAATTTGGATTTCATAGCCAGAAGTCTGCTGATTTAGAAAATATGTGCTTTATTATGCTTATCTGTGATCATAGTTGTCTTCAAATGCAGTGCCGATTTTGTGTATCGGTGACTGTTTTTTCTTTGGTATCCTAAGGCCGCTACATAAATGAATAGTTGTTCCCAGTGAAATATTGATTTCATAGCCAGAAGTCTGCTGATTCAGAAAATATATACTTTATTATGCCTTCTAGTAAATTTGGTTGAATTGCTGTCCTTCAAATTCATTGTCGATATTTTTTATTAGCGACTGTTTTACCATTTGGCATTATGGCCGCTATATAAATTAACTATTATTCACAATATGAAATCTGGATTATATAGCGAAAAGACTTCTGGTTCAGTAAATATATGGTTTAGTATGCTTATTTGTTGCCAATATTGTGCTGTTGACCTTCAAATGCTGTGTGAAATGCTTATCAATGACTGTTTTGCCCTTTGGTATGCTAAAGGCGCTATATAAATGAATATTTCTTCACCGTGAAATATTCAATTTTATTCCCTTAAGTTTGCTGATTCAGAAAATATATACTTTATTATGCTTAAGTGTGACCATTGTTGCAGTATTGTTATTCTACCATAAGTACCATAAGTTTTCTAGATATCCCAAAAACAATTCAGGCGGGATTGGGTTAAAGAAAAACTCCTCCATGCCAAATCGCTGGGTATAGTTTACTTGCCACGAGTCATTTTAATTTATCGCATTAGCTACGTGTATGTAGTTTGGAAATCTTTGTTTAATCGATGGCTGCTCTAGGTTCCCTAAGAGTAGCCACAGCTGCTAAAAGGAAAGTAGCCGGGGTTTACGCCAATTCTCTCATAAATGGGGCTCAGGGGTGTATACTGAGTAAGTTCGTCGACTTGCAATGAAGGGTTACAGGTTCGATTCCACCTCAATTCGCCGCGTAGAGACCTTGGGCAAGTCCTTCACTCGCAATTGCTCAGCGCTTCGGTGTGAAACTCCGATACAGTGTCCGCTCTGTAGTCGGGAGCGCCTCTGAGTAGGGGACTTGAAGGGGTGCTTTATAACAAGTGCACAAACAAACAACTATAGAAACGCGAATGTTGGTGGGCATGATAAGAATCGTTTGTATTATTATAGAGCTTTACATTTCAATGTTAGATCGTGCAACATGGCAGCTACATCAGTGCATCTAAATAATCATGAATATAATGACTAGCATCTACGTAACACATGATGAGACTGCAGAAATGACACTGAGCCATAGGCGTAACGTTCTATTGTGACGGTGGTGTCCAGTCACCACCACTTTTAAAAGTGGTGGTGACAGTCACCACCACTTTTTGGTCCGACAAGGAAATATTTTTTAGAAACACGAAAGTATTTGGCTGTCTAACATAATAAAGGCTATTCATGATTAACATCGCAGTGGCGCCAATGCTGATAGCCTAGAGGCTTCCCATGTCCACAAACCACAGCGTGTTCATTGTCCACAGTCATGGCTTAAATCGTAAGAAGGGAAGGGAAAAAATTCCCTACCACTTTAAATTTGGGGAGGAAACGTGAAGCAATTCTCTCCCACAAATCGTTATGGCTCCGAGGCAGTGTATGGCATGCCAACAGCTTCACAAAACCTTCTGGAATCATCGTTACAGCATTGAACGGCCCACCGTACCTTTGCCACTCCCCCCAATAAAATAGACTTCAGGTAAGGGTCAGCAAGAATAGAATAGGAAGAATCTGGATAAAAATTTGTGAAAGAGCGGCTTTTAAAAATTGATTTAGTTATCCGTGAGTGGAAAGATCGTGGAGTTCACCAGCGAAATAGACGAAAGGGTAAAGAGTGAGAAGGGATTGAGAGAATTCTCACTAAATTTGTATCTTGGGAAGGGGTACAGCGCAGGGGTTCTCAAACTGTGCACATGGGGTAGGCTTACGCTAGGCGACGGTTAAGGGTACTAGGTAGGACATATATATATATATATATATATATAGTGTAGGCGACAAAATTCCAGAAATATACATTTTCTTTGTATTTATGGACTTTGTGTCCGTCTTTCTTTGATTAGCAAAGATTTTTTAACGTTGCAACATATAACAGCGTCATCATTATTTTATTCCTTTCACAGCATATAATTATAGACTCACGTACTATAATAGGCCTAGTGCAAGCAGCACATTTTTGCTTAGGCATATTATTATAATTTTTGAAACAAATAGTGTTTAAATGTGAGTCAGAAATTTTCAGCGTGGACCTATAGCCTAGAGCTCAAAATAGGGGAGAGCTGAATAATATTGGCCTAACGAATAATTTTCTGGTCGAGCTTCACAATTTTTGATTCCTTTCAGCGCGCCATATCTGTGTGAACTGGTTTTAAAACTAGGCCTATTCTTCCTGTCAAAAACAAATATGACCTTAAAATGTGCGTTTGAATTTGACAAAATTAATATTAAACCAGATATTTAAAATCTGCGCTAGTAAAAACAAGTCCACAAACCCACAACGCTATAGGCTATAGCTCTTTCTTACATGGGTTGTAGGCCAATTTTGACTTTTTGTTAGCATGATTACATGATTAAAACAATACATATATTTTAAATTTTACTCCTTAATACGACTCTAAAAAAACGGGGTGGGGACAATAAAAATGCAGTTTGAGAACCCTGGGGTACAGTAAGCCGAGGAAAGAATTCAACTGAAAAGTTGTGTGCCAAGGAAAAGTCACCACCACTTTTACGGGGAAAGTTACGCCTATGCACTGAGCTGCATGAGTTGCCTCACAGTATCAGTCACTGAGTCATCAATTCACTTAATGTTTCAAAAAACTTTGAGTCAAGAAAGAACTAGACATACAATGTACAATTTATCAGCGTAATGTAACCACCGTATATTAATTATTTTTATACAAAACGTGGGTGAGGATGTCTCGAGACCCAACAGATAACTTGCTCAAGTTGCTCGAGGAAGCTAACTCATAGAAGTAGAAAAAGAAAAAGAAGAGGAAGAAGAGGCCAACTCGATGAAAATGTAAATGTAATTTAAGGATGGAACGAAGTTCAATTACAGGTAAATGAATATTTATTTAAAATAAATAAGATATAGACTAATAATAATGAATAACAACATACCGAAAAGCACGTGAAGCCCTCACGCTGTGGTGTATTGAAATTACTCATATATACTGAGAATAGCCTATCACCAGCAGAGTTGCCACATTGAATGCCGCAACTCGCTGGTTCTTCTTCTGTATATAATTGCACTTTACTTTACCCACATAAACATAGTCACGTGGTAGATCCAGGACTTCGAGCACGGGATCAAAAGATGGATCATTAATTTGGCAGAATCGACTAAAAGCGTGGGATGCCACAGTATAATTATGACCTACATCAAGCAGGAAAGACGTGGGGCATGATCACGTTATACGTCACATGGAGAGCAAACACAGAAGGAGAAGACGAGATACGGTATATATAAAGAGAACAAGACGACTATTATAGTCGTTGCTGTTTCTGCTGCTGGAGCTGATGATGATGAAGACGACGACGACGCGACGAGGATGATAACGATGATAATGATACTAGATACCTGTGGAGAAGAGCCGTTGTTCTGAGCCATGTGGTTTGGCTGTTGCTTAGAGTCGATGGTCAGCTGCTGCTGATGCTGCTGCTGCTGCTGGTGTTGATCATGGTTCCCGTTCAGTGGCCGCGTCGTTGATGGATTGCACTCATAAGATGAAGTTGATGATGATGATCGGATTCCTCTTTTGCTTCTCCTTCGATCTCAGCAGGTGCACAACCTGCAGCAGGTGTCAAAATCCGTTGATGAGATATAATATGCGATTGATGTTATAACGAAAAGACAGCAGCAGCAGCATTAGTCGTAACAGGAAGACGGAACTAGAACTGACAGCATCCTGGTTTGATGATGCACTTAATGATGTCCTTAGATGTGTTGGCCTTCGGTTCAATTGAATGTCATGAATTGGGCGTAGATGGTAAATATAGATGATGAGTCAGATAAGAAATGTAGCATGCATGGGAAGTAGGTGTAGATGGTAAATATAGATGATGAGCCAGATAAGAAATATATCATGCATAAGAAGTGGGCGTAGATGATAAATATAGATGATGGACGAGATAAAAGCATGGAAAACGGCGATTGACAATTATGGTGATGAGCACTGAGTGAACTTCTCTTCCTGTGGGATCGTCTTCAACCGCGTCTATCAGCACACACATCCGCCTATATAAGTATATATATATAGTATATATATACTACATATATACATAATTATATATACTATATACATATATAAATTATATATACTATATACATATATAGGCCTAGCTGATGAATTGATGCATACACCACTGTCTTCCGATGTCAGGCAGGTTCCTACACCGACTCTCTGGTGATTCTTTAAGGTTAAAGAGTCTTTAGAATCTTGCAAATACATGCAGCATGCATTGCCGACTGTCACAATTCAATAGGTTTGTTGTCGTCTACAATTTGTTTTGCATATCTCTGATCAATCTTCTTATGCAGAACAAGATGAGTCAAATTCCATTAAAAGTTGCGCCCTGAATATTAAAAGTGTGTTACTTCCTACAAATTAACACTATACTTAAATTCCACGCTGCAGTCATATGACAGCTGTCAACATTGGCTACATTGGCATCTGAGCGCATGCGCATGTGTCTATGATCCCAAAATAGATTCTGTGACTAAAGCCTCAGTGGCATGTGCACTCTAACATTATGCAGTGTCCAAACGTCGAGGTCTATTTATAATTCAACATCCAAGTAGAAGTCATGTTCTTAATGAAACCGCAGCTGTAGATAAAGCTTAGCATCTTCATTCTTCAATCAGTGTAGACCTACTTAGCTAGCCTACAGTCCGTAGCATCGTTGGCCAGTGAGAAAGCAGGAAATTTATGAATTAATGATGAGTTAAAGTTTCAACACGGGGGCGAAAAGTGGCAAAAGTGTAGACCGATATGGTAAAGTAAACAAGTGATATTAATCAGCGAAGATATTTTTGCATGAGGGGCAAAACACAATGATCACGGTTAAGTTTTTTTAGCAATAGCTTTCAAATGCATGAAAATTTAGAACATGGTTTTTCGTAGAGGTTTCTAAAATGTAAATGCCTCAGTTTGTGTCTTATTGGTGCTATTGGTGCTTTAGTCAGAACGAATAATTTGTTAAAAACCAGAAAGATAGTAGTTAAAAATAGGTGTCAGTTTTCCATGGAAGTACTCCTCACCCTCACATGGGCGATCTATGTGTGGGCGTCCATGGGGATAAATAATAATATTCAAAAGCCCCAAATAAAACACGAAACAGTGTGGAAGCCCAGATTTTTAAGCATTCAATGACCTCATCTGTAAAATATGCAAATCACTCCATAGCCATTGGTGTCTCACCTCTTTGGAACAATCTGCCCAGTTTTAAGACATATTCACCGTACGAACTCACCAAAGCCTCACCTCTTACAATCTCTCTGAGGGGTTCTTCACTCAAAACTGAAAACATTACTTTCTCGCGAATCCTATCCTGATTCCTCCTCTTCTCCTCACCTCCCTCGCCATTTCAACTCTAAACATCAACCACTTTAGCTGTCAGTCCGTCTGTCTACCTGTCTGCTTGACTCTCCGAATCTTGACCTCTGCCGATCGACTTTGTTTTAACTAAGCCTGAGAATTAACTGCATGGTTCCCGCGAGTTCGCTTTTGTAGGCGCTGTAGAAATCTCTAGTTTACTATTAGGATTCCAATTACCAGAATAAGGTCAAGTGAAATGTCATACATGTAAGCTTATATGACATGCGAAAGACATGTATAATTGTGTATGACATGGGATATACATGCATATGACATGGGACAGACATGTACAAGGGCGGATACAGAAATTTTCGAAGGAGGGGGGCAAAATATTTTCGGTCTTGTTGGGACAGAGGAAAAATTTCGCCTTCTTCCTCGTCGCCGAAAAATCTGATGACCTTTTTTTAGTCATTCGTCCAATTTCCCGGAAAAAAATACCATTTTAGCCGCGTCGGGAGTAATGGTATCCTGCTTTATCTCCCGCTGCATTTATTTAATGGCTTGTTGAAACCAAATGGGGGCCACGTCCCATGCAATTTTTAAATGGGGGCCATGACAGGTTTGGCCCTCTGGATCCGCCCCTGGACATGTATATGACATGGGACAGACATGTATATGACATGGGACAGACAAAGTGGTTTGATTACAGTCATTCGAAACTGAAGCAAATGACCCGCTGCATCATATGAACCACAGCTTTTACATCCGATAATTTATCAGTCTCATGCATTGTCAAAAGATCTCATCTATCACGGATCACATTTCCATTGGCTGATTTGCATAAACATTGAGGTCAGTGATAGGATCTAAATGACAGCAAAACAAATTGGTTGTTGATAGCTGAAGTCTATGTAAACAAGCTGACTGAAGGAGGAGGAGGAGGCTGAAGTGGTGCTGCGATGTTGCTACGATGATGACGATGACGACGATGATGATGATGACGACGACGACGACGACGATGACCATGACCATGACGATGATGATGATAATGATGAGGAGGAGGAGGAAGAGGAGGAAGAGGAGGAAGAGGAGGAAGAGGAGAAAGAGAAGGAGGAGGAAGGGTTGGAGGAGGAGGAGGAGGCTGAGGCTGATGATGTTGACAATGAATATGGCCGAACTTTACTTTAACAGAAATGCTGCAGCCATTGACGCATGCAGGCACCGATTCGATAGATAGATCATAGATCGATTTGAAGTAGGCTACCTTATAAACGCTGATGATTAAATGCAAGCAACCATTAATCCTCTTTTTCTTTTTCTTCCTCTACCCTCTCCTTCCCCTTCTCCTTCTTCTTTTCCTTTTGTTCGTACCATGCTTTATTTTCTTTCTCTTCTTCCTCTTCCTCGCTCTATTATTATTATTATTATTATTATTATTATTATTATTATTATTATTATTATTATTATTATTATTATTATTATTATTATTATTATTATTATTATTATTATTATCGTCATCATCATCGTCAACATCATCATCTTCTTCTTCTTTTTCTTCTTCTTCGTCGTCGTCGTCATCATTAATATTATGGCTAATATAATCCAATATATTCCGTTGCAAGACCTGAGAAACCAGTTGCATACACCATACATACATGTAAAATTGTACATGTACCTTTCTTATTGTAATGGCTGGCCTAAATTAAATGGCCCTCAAGGTCTCTAAGTGTAGAACGCCTAAGCACTTAATGGGGGTCCTGTCGAGCCATGGGCACCGTCAGAAACCTACACTTTATAACCTGTATACTGTCTAGTCTGGCAACAATGGTCGTCCAGGTCTAGCCACTGAATTGCTTTGCAGATAAAGAGAGGCCAGACTGAGGTACCACAATTATAACAGGCAGGTTCAGGCCAGGCGAGGCCAACTCGGATTCAATGAGGCACTTCAAAATGTCGTTTTTTTTGTATAACCGAATGAGTAATGGTGCACACTGGAACAGATACAGTACACTACACTGTACTTTATACATATATGTGCAACATTGTGCATAAGTAAATAAATGTATGCATATGTAGGCCTATGTGTGAGCACTTGTTATAGCGCCCTTTGAGATATTCTCTACTCAGAGGCCCTATACCGCGCTGTCCCGACTACAGCGCGGACACGAATTGGAGTTTCACGCCGCACACGAGCAATTGCGAGTGAAGAACTTGCTTAGGGTCTCTCCGCGGTGGCTTGAGGTGGATTCGAACTCGCAACACTCCGGCTCCAAGGCACCGAACACATCCCTACACTACCGCATCCCATATACGCTCATGTATGCATGTGCATTCATTTTCACAATATAGGTTTGTATTTTATGCATTTAGACATGAGCTGCTATACCACTTACAGTCGGAGGCTATTATGTGTGTACCTGGATTTCTATTCAGCACTGTTTAGTCTCAATGATGGAGGACGAAAAGAGACGAAGAGGAAGATCGAAGAGTAAGAATGAAGTGAAGGACAACATGCACGGTGCATCTCTTAACATGGATTAATAACAACCAATGCATCGTCTGAATGAAGAGCATTTTGAATTAAACTTCCCTCATGGACATTCATCTCTGGTACATGCTATCAGATCAGAAGATGGATGAAAAACTCAGCATCGCTGCTGAGAGAGCACAGAGAAACATGATTCACCCATCAGAGGTTTCTGACTGCTGGGTCGTAATCTTAGCTGCTTTGGATCCCATGTTCTGTATACGGTTCTGTTATGACGACAGCTATCTTTGGTCTGACAGCGTTGTCAAACACCATCATCATCATCATCATCATCATCATCATCATCATCATCATCATCATCATCATCTTCAGGATTCTACAACTAACTATGTATACATTTATCTGCCGTTCACGGCCTATACCGCAAACTTCCTTTGAATCGAATTGTTTGGTTCGATATCCAGCATTGCTGACTTCTAAGCAGGACTTCAAATGTTGACTGGTCGGTCAAGGACGGCGTCCAGGTGATTATTTTTGAATCTGAACGACGTCCTGACACTTATTAGCACAGCTCAGTCTAATATATGGCAGGAAATAGAAGGCGGGAGGCGTTCGGTCACTTCATTTGTACACTTTAAGCGCTGCTTTTTAGCCCATTACACACTCGATACCCGCCATTAATCTCGTAAACATAGCGAGTGAGCGAGGAGGCATGTAGGGATTGGAGGCCTAAGCATGTTCACATAATATTTTAGAAACCGACGTCGAATCGAAGTTTAAGCGTGCGCTGACTTGAACGAGAACCTGATGTTTACCTGATGAAACAAAACCCGGATTTTGTGTTAATCGACGACCAGAAAGGAAGAACTCGCTGCAGCCTGGGATTCGCGATCGATCGCTGTCTTCTCCTCATACATGTATATAGAAACTTCCTTATCCTACAGCAGATGTATTCAACGCTAGGTACATAATTATTCCATGACGAATTTATGAATGTTGCAAGCGAACAGAGGCCGACATACATGTAGTTATACCACCTGACCTATGTGATCCATATGTACAGCTGTACTACCGTAGCGGTGGCCTACAGAATGGCAGGCTACGTATGTTGATAGCCTGTATGCTATAGCCGAGTGCACTGCAGTGCAGTATAATATATCGTTTGCTTATACATAGATATAGGTGTAATACATGACATGCATCCGTTGAGTCTTGTAAGACTTGTTAGATGAACCGTTGCGAAGAGAGCAACTACAACTACAAGTCTACAACACCCGTCGTGTATATATATATATGTATATATATATAAGTATGATTAAGCATACAAACTGTTGTTGTTGTTGTTGTTATTGTAGTTAGTAACTTCTATAGCGCCGATGTATAATGCAAAATGCAGCAATCGATGGCACAATGTAAAACCAGTCATTATAATCAAATCAATATCAAGAAGATCAGTTCATAATCATTATGAGAAAGAGAGGCAGACAGGCAACCAATGGTGACCAATGGCAACCAATGGTGGGCAATGATGGCCGATGGTGACCGATGGTGGCCGATGGTGGCCAATGGTGGTCGATGGCGACCGATGGTGGCCGATGGTGGCCAATGGTGGCCGATGGTGGCCGATGGTGGCCAATGGTGGCCGATGGTGGCCAATGGTGGCCAATGGTGGTCGATGGTGGCCAATTATCAGAGACGTAATCTGCCTCTGTTCAGTTGTTGACTTTCTATAGTTTATGCAACTCCTGGGCGAATCTTGCATATATCAATATGGCAGCAATGTCGTCTTTCTTTTTGCCCAGTCCATCCATCAAAGGACAATCATCATGCAATGTATACATTATACAATATAGTCTGCATTGCTCTGAAAGACATCCTCCTCCTTCTTCTTCCCTGATTAGCTGCACTGATCTTCACGAATACGACGCCATTCTTGCTCCGAATTGAGAACTGAGACACTCGATCGGTTTATATGATAATTATTGTATCAGTGCTATATAGGCATAGATTTATTTAGGTTACTGCTCAAAACGAGTTCAAATGCGCATGGTATCATAGAACTGAAAAGTCTGAATAAGCTTCTCTTTAGTCGATGTGAGAATTGTGAATCAAGCAACCATGACGACTATCTTGTCAACTCTAATCCACTGAAGATGATATATGATAAAACTCATAATATAGCCTACTTCACGATCCATGCATCCTCATGTTCTCCAAGATACACACGCACGCGCAATGAAGCATTGAATTGATAACAGTTCTTTAGTAAGTCGTCTGTGTAATTATATGCTGAGTGTCGACAGTGGATGAAGGAAGTGCTCGTGAAATCATCTTTGTTCAACATCGAACTTTCGATAAATAAGAGAGGCATTGGTTATATACATATGTATATGTATATATACATATATATATATTATACATGTATATATGATTGGTTATCTATTAACCACGCATGTGCTTTAAGTATGTAGGACATGTACATGTAGAGGCACGTTCAGCGTCGTAATTCATGTCTATCTATATACATAGACTATATGTCTAATATACGAAGCAATATATATATATATATATTAGGGCGTCCCACCATTGCACAGGAAAAAATATTTTATAGAAAATTTAAATGCACTCCCTCCAAAAAGTTTTCTTATGGTCCTATTATAACACCTGCAAAATTTTATGAAATTTTGAAAATATTTAGAGCGCCCTCAAAGCTCGAATAATTTGTGTAATTTGTCAAAAATTACGTACGACGTCTCCGAGTTAGAAAATTTCGGAGGTCCACACTTTGATCCCACTAGCATGCTTACATATTTCTTACCACAATTTTATTGCTCTGAAATACTAAAATCCACAAACATGCAACCTTTTTGTGCTTGTGAATGAGGTTTTTCAAGCATAAGGACGATAGTTAAGCTCTCGAGCAAACCAATGATGTAAATCTGTCGTGCACTGTGATATTGCAGGCTGCTACGTCCACATGACAATCATCACTGGAGTAGTTATGCATAAAGTTAGCAGATTGCCAGTCCTGATTTCTTCTCTAGTAGGTGGAAGTACTAAAATTTTGGTGTGCCAAAGTTGACTTCTGGGCCAGGAGAGGATTCAACGGTAGCAGTTTTGAACCTTTTGATGTCGTGGCAGTGTGATGCATTATTTTTTTATTGTCATATGCTTTGACACAACGGCCTTGAATAACTGCATATTAGATAGAGCTTGCATCAGCCATCAGTCGTGACATCTTGTTGACATCAAAGAAATCTTTTAAGTCCTGTTGCCTGGTGCATTCTTTCTGACATTGGTAGAGTTTGTCCATCAATGGTCTATAATTAAGCTGTTCAAGCCATTTAGAGACGAACGGTCCGATCTGGCTCGCCGTCAACCAAATCCTCGACCAATGCTACTATAATCTGCATCTAACAAATCATAGGAATTCATTACTGAACAGTTTCAGCGTGGCATCCTCGAAATATTACTCAAGAATTTCATCAACTCTTGGTATTCATGGTTGGATTGAGCAATTCGGTAGCATTTCGCAAGCCTGGTGCCCATCACAGAGCGAGTTGGATGGGTACGGCAATAGAGGCCTGCTAAGTGTAGATCCAATTGCTTTATAATATAGTATAAGATGGAAGCGAATCACATATACACTGTTGACGACCGTGAATTACAGGGCATCCAACGATTTAAGATTTGTGGTTGATCTCTAGTGTACAGTCAGTCGTTGTTCTCATATAGAGTCACTTCTGACGATGCTGCTCTAGACGACAAGTCTGCAAATGCTGCAACATCATTCTTGGTACCTAGGATATAAGGATAGCAATTATCTCTGTTGTTTCAGTGATTGTCTCGTCCATGTTGCATTAACGGGGTTTATCTCTTTCTAAAAGTTTTTCACGAACTATACTGCGTTTGATGATAGTTTCCTCGATATTTCAGTGAAAGAGTGGCGAGATTGTCAATCTATAAGACCACGTGTGATTCTGTTCTTAACTTCGTCTGTGCAACTGACCGTGCTGAAAGTCACGCAGCTCTGATACAGAATTTCAGTTCAACAATAAGGAAGAACGAAGATCAGATACAGTTTCTCGTACAAGTTGTCGAAAACATAGGCACATGTTTTCTAACTGCAATCATGACAATCTTGCTGACATAATATAAATGCAGAACGTAGAACTGAAGTACAATTTTGAGGTGTGTGCAGTGATGTAGAATTAGCAGATCAGTATGAGAATAGTGGAAAAAATAACGGACCAGACGTTGATTTATGTGTAGCTGGGGGTGCAATTAAGACTTTGCTGTGTGGCCGCTGGTCCTAGGAAAAAATAGGGGTTGAACCCCTCAGTTCCTCAGAGTTTCTTACCATAAAGCAGATGAAGGTATGGAAGAGCTAAAACCATGAATTGTTACATTATCAAGAGTTTGTACTGACTACCCCCAATGATTAGTTGTGAGTAGGCCTACACTGATACTGTGAAAGTAAAAAAATTGAATTTCTTGATTTTTGCATTTTTTGAGCGTTAGACTATGCCCAAAATATCCATTGTATCCAGTAAAGTTAGATATTTGTAAATTCTACCATTTAAGTGCTTTCCAATTACATTATATTTGTTATAATAGGATCAAGGGTTGGGATCTAAAGGCATTTAGAAGTTGGACACATTAGGCGCAAATTATGCCAATATGGGAAAATTTGGGTGCCTTGAGGGCGCCCTTAATATTTTTGTAATCTCATAAAAATTTTCAGGTGTTATGCCGGGACCATATGGAAACTTTTTAGGGGGAGTGCATAGAAAATTTCGAAAAATTTGTTTGTTGGGACACCCTAATATATATAGGCTTATTATACTCTACAAGCAGAGCTCCATTGTTCGTCGTTCATATTTACTGCATGCTAACAAACAATCCAATCACTAGCTATCAAGACATTTCCGAACCGATGTGCAATGCAATCAGGCAGACATGCGTTCATTATAAGCTTAACCATCTTCATTTATATTATGTATTGTATTGTATCTATGTACTTACTAGCTGGGGTACCCGGCGTTACCCGGGAAATTAGGATTCGCCCCGCTCTCGACCAATTCCTTACTTCCCTACTCCCACTGCCGGTGTCACGAAATAGAGTATCCCCCGTATTAATCGTATCCCCCCAAATGAAGAAAAGTCGAAAAAGTCACTTCCGCGTGTATTTATTTCTGCAAATTAATTTTCATCTCCTTTTTTGAACAATGACACTAACAGGTATGTTTATTCCTGCTAGATAATTTTCTTGCTTTGGTTTTATAGCACTTAAAACTTTTAAAACACTTAAAAACACTCAGAGTCACTAAATAAATTTGAGTTGAATTTCTCTGTACATTGCTTAGGACACTTAAAACAATTAGAGTCACTTAAAATTTTGATCAGAGCATAAACATTTTAATTATACGCATTTTTCAAAAAAGGGGATAGTGGCAAAAGCGGTGAATGACATAAATTATTCACTAAATTGGAAATAGTTGATAAATTGTGTAACCCTAAATAAGGAACGGTCACATGAAATTCCCTGCCTTCCTTCCGGATTCCAACAATAAAGTATAGGCCTATATTGTGTATTATACAGTGTATATAGGCCTATATTGTTGAGAAGTAGCCTGCAGTATAAATGGACGATCTCATTACCTCATTGCATCGTCTTAACTTAGCCTATACACCAATCTGCGTATTAGCCTATATACATGTACATGCAGCTGTGCTTTGGAAATCAGTCACACAACAACAGGAAGCAAAGATCTTATGAGTAGGACTAGACATGCATCTGACCTCATTAATTTTCATTACTGTTCCAAGTCGTTAACTTGTTACCGGTACGAGATTAATTATAAAATGTGTCATTCAATGCAGAAGATCGCAATTGAGACACAATCTGACCCATGCATGGCAGTTAGCAATAAACTTTGCCTGTGGAATATTCGCCAATTAAGATTCAATTAATTTTAACAGACTGAATAACGGAAGTTAAACGGCCCCAGAAAAATTCCAGAGATTCAAGTGACAGCTGATGAAGAGCAATTGGCCTAATCTGACCTGACCTAGTGTATACCTTTGACCGTTGCCGGTTGAAATCAGCCTTTAGCCTAAACAATACAAGTAGGCCTCTGCATAGATCATGAAGTAGACCTTTGCCTATGGACCTCTGCACGATCACGTGGTCTCTGAGCGGCGTCCTCATTTCGATCAACATCCTGAATAATTATTGAATTGTCAAACCCAGTTCCCTCTTAATACCGGATCTAATGCTTGCTTTGCCCAACACCAATTACCACCAACCTACGAACTCCCACACCAATTAAATAATCGACCCCAGTATCCCATTACCCCATTACCCCATTATCCCATTATCCACTTAAATTGTTTATCTTCTCACCTCATCATCGTAAACATCGAACCGCTCATGAACCCAACATTTCGTCGTCACCCAATTGAGTAATTACAACGCATAAATTATCATTAGTGTGCATTATTCAAATGAAGGATAAAAACGATGGCGATTCAGGTCACAGCAGCAGCAGCAGCAGCAGCAGCACATAAATTAAATGCAGTAAACAATGGTCTTCATGAAATCCTCATGCCTTTGAGACCTACAGTACTGAGATGCACAGATACATAGGCCTACATACATACATACATACATACATACATACATACATACATACATACATACATACATACATACATACATACATACAAACATACATACATACATACATACATACATACATACATACATACATACATACATACATACCAAAGTGTATTAATACACTTTGCATACATACATACATACATACATAAATATGTAGTGACTGGGGCTGACACATAGGATAGTACAGAAAGAGAAGGGAAGAAAGAGAGAAGAAGGAAGACACGAAGAGATAAGGAGAGAGTGTATAGGGTACAGCAGGTAGACGGGGCAGAGCAGACTGGATGAGCGCAGTGAGAGTGATATATATATATATATATATATATATATATATATATATACATTAGGGTGTCCCAACAAACAAATTTTTCGAAATTTTCTATGCACTCCCCCTAAAAAGTTTCCATATGGTCCCGGCATAACACCTGAAAGTTTTATGAGATTACAAAAATATTAAGGGCGCCCTCAAGGCACCCAAATTTTCCCATATTGGCATAATTTGCGCCTAATGTGTCCAACTTCTAAATGCCTTTAGATCCCAACCCTTGATCCTATTATAACAAATATAATGTAATTGGAAAGCACTTAAATGGTAGAATTTACAAATATCTAACTTTACTGGATACAATGGATATTTTGGGCATAGTCTAACGCTCAAAAAATGCAAAAATCAAGAAATTCAATTTTTTTACTTTCACAGTATCAGTGTAGGCCTACTCACAACTAATCATTGGGGGTAGTCAGTACAAACTCTTGATAATGTAACAATTCATGGTTTTAGCTCTTCCATACCTTCATCTGCTTTATGGTAAGAAACTCTGAGGAACTGAGGGGTTCAACCCCTATTTTTTCCTAGGACCAGCGGCCACACAGCAAAGTCTTAATTGCACCCCCAGCTACACATAAATCAACGTCTGGTCCGTTATTTTTTCCACTATTCTCATACTGATCTGCTAATTCTACATCACTGCACACACCTCAAAATTGTACTTCAGTTCTACGTTCTGCATTTATATTATGTCAGCAAGATTGTCATGATTGCAGTTAGAAAACATGTGCCTATGTTTTCGACAACTTGTACGAGAAACTGTATCTGATCTTCGTTCTTCCTTATTGTTGAACTGAAATTCTGTATCAGAGCTGCGTGACTTTCAGCACGGTCAGTTGCACAGACGAAGTTAAGAACAGAATCACACGTGGTCTTATAGATTGACAATCTCGCCACTCTTTCACTGAAATATTGAGGAAACTATCATCAAACGCAGTATAGTTCGTGAAAAACTTTTAGAAAGAGATAAACCCCGTTAATGCAACATGGACGAGACAATCACTGAAACAACAGAGATAATTGCTATCCTTATATCCTAGGTACCAAGAATGATGTTGCAGCATTTGCAGACTTGTCGTCTAGAGCAGCATCGTCAGAAGTGACTCTATATGAGAACAACGACTGACTGTACACTAGAGATCAACCACAAATCTTAAATCGTTGGATGCCCTGTAATTCACGGTCGTCAACAGTGTATATGTGATTCGCTTCCATCTTATACTATATTATAAAGCAATTGGATCTACACTTAGCAGGCCTCTATTGCCGTACCCATCCAACTCGCTCTGTGATGGGCACCAGGCTTGCGAAATGCTACCGAATTGCTCAATCCAACCATGAATACCAAGAGTTGATGAAATTCTTGAGTAATATTTCGAGGATGCCACGCTGAAACTGTTCAGTAATGAATTCCTATGATTTGTTAGATGCAGATTATAGTAGCATTGGTCGAGGATTTGGTTGACGGCGAGCCAGATCGGACCGTTCGTCTCTAAATGGCTTGAACAGCTTAATTATAGACCATTGATGGACAAACTCTACCAATGTCAGAAAGAATGCACCAGGCAACAGGACTTAAAAGATTTCTTTGATGTCAACAAGATGTCACGACTGATGGCTGATGCAAGCTCTATCTAATATGCAGTTATTCAAGGCCGTTGTGTCAAAGCATATGACAATAAAAAAATAATGCATCACACTGCCACGACATCAAAAGGTTCAAAACTGCTACCGTTGAATCCTCTCCTGGCCCAGAAGTCAACTTTGGCACACCAAAATTTTAGTACTTCCACCTACTAGAGAAGAAATCAGGACTGGCAATCTGCTAACTTTATGCATAACTACTCCAGTGATGATTGTCATGTGGACGTAGCAGCCTGCAATATCACAGTGCACGACAGATTTACATCATTGGTTTGCTCGAGAGCTTAACTATCGTCCTTATGCTTGAAAAACCTCATTCACAAGCACAAAAAGGTTGCCTGTTTGTGGATTATAGTATTTCAGAGCAATAAAATTGTGGTAAGAAATATGTAAGCATGCTAGTGGGATCAAAGTGTGGACCTCCGAAATTTTCTAACTCGGAGACGTCGTACGTAATTTTTGACAAATTACACAAATTATTCGAGCTTTGAGGGCGCTCTAAATATTTTCAAAATTTCATAAAATTTTGCAGGTGTTATAATAGGACCATAAGAAAACTTTTTGGAGGGAGTGCATTTAAATTTTCTATAAAATATTTTTTCCTGTGCAATGGTGGGACGCCCTAATATACATATATATATAGAGAGAGAGAGAGACAGACAGACAGACAGACAGACAGACAGAGAGCAACTGCGGTAGTCGGACTACAGTTTTTGAGCAGGTGGGAACTCCGCTCGTGAAATTCAGATGATTGTTGATTTGCGGCCAAATTTCAGCACAGTTTAAAGTTAGAAACGGTTCAATTGATCATTGTTTTTACATATTCATCTTCGGGAGATGACAGTGAAGAATTCATTCGAATCTGAAAGTTGCCATTTGATTTCAATTTGGGTTGATTGTCAAGGAGAGGAAATTTCTTCCTGGAACGTAAGCTGAGAAGGCGATTCAGGTCCCATTGTCTAAAAATATCTTAAGGAAACTGGGAAGTATTCCTACGCTAAATCTTGAGATCGAATCTTGCAAATATTGATTTGATCTCTTAGTGCTTGTTCTCTTTCAGATATTATACAGTTTCTGCGGTAGGCCTAATTGTCATAACTGATGCCAGACAGCAGTCTGTGAATTAACTTCTGACTTTAGTTTTATACGTGTGTATAATTGCAAGTTTAGGTTGACGAATTATAACTATTGTTTGTTTGATTTCTTGAAAAACTTGTGTGTTTTGGAAGTTTGTAATAACTGAATCCCTTCTAAGCTCCATTAATTAATAAAATCAAAGCAAACGGAAGAATTACAACTAAATTCCTTAACTGGAACAATATGTCAGAAATCAGCACAGCAGAGGAGAATGAAGGTCAGACGGAAAGAAGGATGAGAGAAAGCTATCCTGAGGAAAATATCTCAGAAGACCCGGTAACTCGCCCAGAAGAGCAAGTTACTACATTGTTTCATCAGTTCACTGAAACTATTGAAAGATTTATAGAGCACCAGGAATCTAAGTGGTAATCATTATCTTATGAGGTGTAGGCCTACTATTTGACTGAACAACAAGGTCAACTTATTAAACGGCAGGGGAAGTCAGAAATGCAGATGAATACCCTGATAGGACAGCTAATGGAGAGTAGAGCCTTGAAATCTGTTGAGGATTTGAACCCAGATGAGTTACATAATAGTGGAGCTGTCGCTTTCCCAACGGAAGTCGGGGATGTATGTTCCAGGCCGGTGTCGCGTGACAGAGTCTCCCCTCTAAAAGTCTCCCCGGGAGACTTTATTTCGAAACAGATTCTCCCCGGAGGATCTGTTCCAGAATAAATTTGCCCCCGGAGACTATCTTCTGAAATAAAGTCTCCGTGGGGGAGAGAATATTTCCGCCGTCCACGAAATAAAGTCTCCCCCGTGCAGCGTAAAATTGGCCAAAGTTGCATCAAATTTAGAGATGAGAAGGCTAAACGATTAGTTTACGTTGCCAGATTATATAATAAGAAAACATATAATACTTTTACTTCTGAATTTTTTTCAATACAGAGTTTCAGCCAGGGGGAGACTCTGTTTCGGGGGAGATTTTGTATCGGGGGGAGACTTTATTTCGTGACACCGGTCCTTCCTAAATTAGACAAACACATTGGAGGCTCAAAATTTAGGTCCTTGTATGAAACGATCACCTCTGACAATTATGAGGTAACAGAAACCCTGCTGGGCAAGGTTAGGCCCATATTGACAACTTCCTCAGAACGAACCTATGGCCCAAGACCTAGACCAAAGTCCCCTCAACAGTACGCTTATTTGCTAGAGGTCACCATGCAGTGGCCACACAACTGAGATACAAAGGAGTGATAGAGAGAGTGAGAGAGAGTTAGGAGTAAGTATTGCTGGCCCTCTGGCGAAAGGGACGAGCGTCATATTATTATAATCTCAGTTAGTTTACCTTTCTATAGTAGCCTGTCACTCGAGTCTTACGCCATCCGGGCGTCTGAACTACGTGGGGTCTACTAACTCTAGTAACAGCTCTACTAATCAGAAATCCTGTTAACTCGATCCGCTTACGACATTTTTTTTACCGACGTTTTGAATGACATTCGCACATTTTGATAATAGGCTACATGCTCAATAATCATGCGCATCAATCTTCACAGCACGAGGATCACCTACCAGCAGCACAAAAGCGGAACATTGTCTTGTCTGCGTTCACAAATCAACCTTGACTAAAATGTCTGTCAAAACTATTTGAAAGGAGTCTCATTTTGATATCAATTTTAATTAGTTTCAAGGTTTGTCTTTTAAACATTCTTCTGATTTTCTCAGAACTCTAGGGCTTATCTATTCACAGCGTTAATTTTGCCTTGTGAAATAGTCTCTAATGCAGACAGAATTTTTTTAATTTCTTCTGCAAAAGTTGAGTTTGTTGACCTAACTAACACATAAATAACTATATTATGCATAAATTATGGTTATCCTAGTTTCCTATAGAGTTCTTACTGAATTTTGCCAGATTGCAGATTCTATTGTCACATGGGTGATTTCAATAACTCTCCTAGACAAAAAATGGCCCAAATTATTTTTATGTCGCGTTCGTTTGGGCACGTCAACTCGGCGCCTATGCTTAGCCTACATTGATTGGTCCTGTTCTGTTTCACAGTAATGTTTTTTAATTAACACGACAAGCGATTCATTAGAACACTCGTCTTGTAATACGAAGAGTACACAGGGGTTACAGTGTCCTCTCCACCTTCTCCTCCTCCTGCTCCTCCTGCTCTTCTAAAATGAATGCTGTGCAGGGAGGGTCATGAAGTTAAGTCCTTCACTCACATTAAATTTTACCACATGGTCGTCACTTGACGATTGGTCATTAGATAGTGGAGCATAATGAATGCATAAGAATATAGTCTTATGATTATCGACCAACACAGAGGCAACTACACATGCACATTGAATCTGCTTTACAGAGAGAGAAAGACAAAAAGCAGAGAGACAAATGGAAAGCCAAGTCAATATAGTCTCAAACGGCAGCTCACACGATCATCATAATAGTTGTCTTCAGACCCAATGATTCTGCTTATCTATTCACAGCGTTAATTTTGCTAGGATTGCTGTCTGCTATTATAAATTCATTCTACTTTCATAATTCATCCGACAAACAACTTATCGCTTCAATATTCAAATTCAAAAGCCATTGCCTACAACAGTTGTGAGTTTGCAATTGCCAATGAATGACATACCAAAGTGATCAGCGATCAGTAAGTATGTATAGGATGACATTAGACACGACGTCCAAACAGTTGCGCATCATAAGTAGGCCTACCGTCTTGCACTTGATATTTCTTGAGTGTATATACAGAAGGCGTAGGCTGCATTTCGTTTCGCATGAAGAGGGGAATGAGGTCAAACATTGATCTTCTTTTTATCAACATCAAATCCTTAGCTGATCAGTAATCTCGATCGGAATCTTGTGAATCATTATCGGCCTCTTAAAGAGATCATTGTGGATAACGCTGATTAAGGTCAGCACTAAAATCAGTCAACAGCTGCATTGTTTGTCACAGAAGTTTGTTTATGAAAGGAGAGAGAATCAATTTATGTCAGAGACGATTGTATCGTAACACTTACTACTGCAACACCTCAATTAAATAAAAGCTGATAAAACACTTTTCTGAGCCATTAAATAAAAGCTGATAAACACTTTTCTGAGCCATTAAATAAAAGCTGATAAAACACTTTTCTGAGCCATTAAATAAAAGCTGATAAACACTTTTCTGAGCCATTAAATAAAAGCTGATAAAACACTTTTCTGAGCCATTAAATAAAAGCTGATAAAACACTTTTCTGAGCCATTAAATAAAAGCTGATAAAACACTTTTCTGAGCCATTAAATAAAAGCTGATAAAACACTTTTCTGAGCCATCCCCTCGCCCCACCCCCGTGGTTGCTTAGGAGACTGAACTCCATGAGATCGACTGGAATGGATTGAGAAACTCAAATACGTACAAGGATTGTTATACAATCAAACATTCAATCACATTCATGATTGCAGACTGGCAGATAAGCACGCATAGCTTTACAGAAGGTTGTCTAACCATCAGAGGCAGATAAGCACGCATAGCTTTACAGAAGGTTGTCTAACCATCAGAGGCAGATAAGCAGGCATAGCTTTACAGAAGGTTGTCTAACCATCAGATACACATTAGTCAGAGATTGTCTCTTAGTCATTTTCGATTAAATCTAGGATCTCGTGAGTTGAACGTTTTTAGTCATCAGAACATTAATCAGAGACACAAAGATAACAAACGACAACACTTAAGCATAGAAATCAATCTGTGTTTTAATCTTCGACGACGTAAAGCAATCACAGATTAAGTAAAGTACTTAAATATAAAGCTTTAAAAGTTATGTAAACGTGAATATATATTAAAAGACACATAAAGTCTGAATAAGAGCCTACTATTAAATTAAACGACTTAAAAGAGAAGAGGCCACACTCTGCGTGGTTACACTGAAATTGTGTTGTGGCATTTGTTGAATTGGCAGAGACGTGCATTACAAGAGAGCAGTCAGTGCGGACTTTACCCAGACGATATCGCCTAAAAACTGTCTGCTTTTGTGTTTCCATGAAGTCATGCAACTTTAATTGGCACAATTGTCTAGTGACTAGTCCTGTAGTGTAGACCAACCAACTCGAAGGTCGAGCATATTCCTAGACACTTTTCTGTTCCACTGACACACACTGTGACACACACACTAGTGACCAGTGGACTTGTCTAAAATGAGAACTTCGTCTGTACACTGTAGTGACTGTCTATATGAGCAGATGAGACGACAGATGAAATCGATGAAGAATCGCCATCTAGTGGTTGGCTTAGAAGACACTGAATGAACGTCAACGTTGACAGAACAATAATTAAAAAGACGAAATAATAGAGATCTTTAATTAACGAGCAATTAAATTATATGACATAACTAAAAAAAAGGAATAGAAAAGAGTGAAATTTATTTTGTGTTTGATCTTTCTCTGCTCTTCCACTTTTTCACCTTCTCTTCATCTTCTTTTCTGCCTTTGTCTCTGCACTGTTTGCAGTCACAGAGATTGTCTGCACTTAAATGAAAGTGCATCAATTGGTCAGAGTAGGTAAGGCATCTCATTAATCATTCAATAAATAAATTAAGACATAATCTCAATAAATGATTAAGCGAATCACATCGAGTGCTTGATTATTCATCGTCTATAGATACCTTCATCTTATCAGTCAAAAGAGGACAAGAACCATATCAGTTCCTCGTTCATAGAAGAACCATTGAGACTTCATTGAATCACTGCAATCAATCGGACAACAGTCAATTATTACGACATAATCATCTCAATTGAATACATATATTATTATATCTTGAGTGGATTCTGTCTCTATCTGAGCAAACAGTCGTCTATCTTGTTTTTCTTTCCTGCCTTTTTTAGTCATAAGTCATCACATCGGTTCCTAAAGCTGCCTTAATAATTCCTGGCTTCATAACCAGTTTCTCTGTTGCCACAGTCTTCGCCTGGACCGTCGCCATCAACCATGAAACGTCGCTTGAAGTGAAGCGCCGTCATCCGTTGCAAGCTCTCCTCCCTCTTCGCAATCCAATTCAGCTGCAAACACTTAGACGAAACCAGACAGAATTCGATCCGATCATTGATTCCAAGTCGTTGTTAATCACTTAGCGACGAGATCGATGGACTGGGATCCTCTGGGAGTGGAGCAGTTGAAGGTCAGAGTGCAATCCTTGTGACGCAATCGTCGGATCATCTGCTTCTGGAACTTTTCCTTGATCACATTGAACTGCATGACGTCGATTGGTCGCTCCGTGAACCAGAATTTGTCAAATTCGTACAATAGATAAACTGAAAGAGAAATACAACAGCAGATGAAATCACAATCCACCTCAAAATATCTATCGTATCTTTCTTCTCATTTTAGTCACTTCTGTAGCGCCTGAACAAATCGAAGTGCACAATGTACTAATCAGGTAACGCAGTGGTTTTCAACCTTTTTCAGGTGGCGGAACCTTTCCAAAGCGTGTATTTGCTCGCGGAACCCTTCGCGTTTCACCCGCCCAGTATATAAAGAAATACATAGCCTACTGTATAACAGCTGTAACTTTTGAAATTACGTAGGCCTAATATTTAAATGTAGGCTACGTTACTTGCACTTCTGATATAATATATACATATGAGCGCCTCTAAGGAGTTCTCTTGAAGTGGCGCTATATAAATGTACGATTACAATTACAATTACTGTTGCAGTCTATGGTATCACAGTACTTGCTTTAGAATTCTAGAAGTGTAGGGCCAGTGCGCAAAGCACTGTCAGAGAGCAACTGCACTTCTGCTCTATTTCGCCAACAACTATCAATCCATCTGACAGACGGACAGAATATTGAGAAACAAAAATACGTTCTATTCTGGATCAGTTTTATGGACAAGTTGAATTAAAGTATTTTCAAGTCTACTGCGAAATTTTTGCCTGGTTTAGGTCGTGGATGCATCGTAGAGAGAGACACAAGTAGGCAGATGCATAATGATTCATCTTCATCATAAAAGAATCATTGGGGGGATGGAGGGGCTCAACCGTCATGAGTGTGGTAAGTGAGAGAGATATACTCACTATATTGGGACATAGGGGCTTCAACTTATTTTGGGGAATGTCAGCTTCGTTTGCTAGTTAACCATGCATGCACCTGAAAAAGTGCTTCTGTCGCAACAATCGCACATCTGATTCTTATTTCACACATCTAATGTGATTTTCCGATAAGCAAATAGCGAGTGTTGCCTAGGTGTGTCGGTTACAGATAAATATATGCTCAAGGCTCAGCCATTACATTTGTAAAAAAATTAATGTGAATATCCACAACCTATGGGTGAGAAATTTCACCACTGGTTCTTCAAAATGAACTGATTAAATGAGGAGCTACCCAAACAAGCCGTTGGCTATAAGTGCTTAGCAAATTCTGTTTAGTCAGAACGGATCTCGAGCATACAAATAGTTTAAAGTCAATGATAAAAAATGTTCTGTCCGACTGGACAGTTGGAAACGTAGGCAATTTATAGATTCCCACTTGATGCATGTGCCACCATTGTGCCTTCCAAAAAACATGTATTGGGAGACATAAATTATAGAAAACAGCAATACATTCACGCAATAATGTTTTTAAGCAAGAATAACTGAAGGCTGGGAAAGAATCTATTCATTGCTGATGCTTTTAGAATTTCAGTCGATGCACTAGCATTTTTCTACCAAACTGCCGCGGAACCCCTGGCCGACCTCCGCGGAACCCAAGGGTTCCGCGGAACCCCGGTTGAAAATCACTGAGGTAACGTAATGGAAATGCTTCATTTGACGAACAGAATACATTTTAATCTTGCAGTTAAGCATTTGAATGGATATTCAGTTAAACAATTCCAGGGCATTCATCTGACGTAACAGAAGTGTTCTGTTAATAGTGGAAATTTGCAACAAAACTTCTTTCAATTCATTTTGATCTCAGCAAGTGACAGTCGACCTAACTGCAGTTATCTTAGCAGAAACGGAAAGTGGGAGGGTGGCCTGGGTGGGACTCGTAATCACCCGAAGGTCACAAAAGAGCAATCAGCAGAAATGATAACATCAAAGCACCACAAAATGTATTCTGACCATCAGAACTGCTGAACCAAGGCGAATTGAAACGAAAGACTCAGAAGAACATTAAGGAAGTTGTTTCAACTGATTTTAGCACTAAAGCGAAAGTTGAATGTCTTACCAAAGACTTTATGTAGGTCGTCTATATGTGGCTGACCAGGAACGACGTTGTAGAAATGACCCTTGAGATGACCACTGGTCAGCAGATGATGAGTGACGCCGGTCAGATTGATGGCCACAATCGCCAAAGAATAGCTGTCGAAAAAAAATCAAACGACGAATTAACTTTTGCTATGTTCAATTGTTCACGGTCAACAGAGAACAATGAAACACCAGAGAACAATGAAACGCCGGAGAACAATGAAACGGCGACGAAGTGACAGATTCAATGGATCTTCACAATATTAAAACTAAAACTTTTAAAGATATTGGTCGGTAAATGACCAGCCAAGTCCTTCAGCCGATAACTCATTGAACGCGGCAACCCTGGCCAGGGCTGTTTTTAAGGAATTTTTAGAACTGCACAACCCCTTCTTTTCCTTCCCATCCTCCGTGGTAAATTACTTCCAATCGGATGACAATGACCTTTTTGCTAGTTTTAACTGCACAGAACTTGTGATAGAAGTGCTTTTGCAGCTGCACAAATCCCTTTAGAACTGCACATTTTGTGTACAACTGCACATTAAAAAAAGCCCTGACCCTGGCTTTCAACATGTTGGCCCATGCTTATAAGAAAATTAAGTGGCAATCGGGGAATAACCAACATTATATTACACTACCTTGCCTTAATAATTTCATCCTGCCTTACCCGTATACGCCGCATCATCTTACCTTACATTACATTTCCTAATGCACGAAGTACCTTACTATAATATCTTACATCGCATTTTTTACCGACAAATTAATGATGAGTTTTGTGGTGCACCTTACTAGGCCTACATCTGATGGAAGTTTATTTCTTACCCAAATTCTTTGTGATATGAATTTTTCATGAGTTGTTGAGCGAGGCTGTTATAATGCGTCGCAAAATATCTGAAATAGTGATGACAAAGACATCAATAAATTGCTAACATAATATAATTAATTATATACAACTCAGTGACCCAGGAAAGCCAGCTGAACAATGGTCATCCTGCATAGAGTAACAGACAGACAGACAGACAGACAGACAGATAGACAGACAAATGACCGATAATAAAGACCTGGGACAAAGCGGAAACGGTGACTGATGAGCAAAGAGAGACAGCAGACAATGAGAATGATGAACCGAAAGAACGACGACAAAAGAATGAGAGACAAAGTGATAGAACCAAAGATAGAGAAACAACAATTAAGAGCAGAGACAAATGGAGATAAACTAATAATATGATATTGTTATGTCATAAGCTGAGAAAACAATTCAATCAAATATTTGCTACCCTCGATGGAACAATCAATTAGACGACACCTGACAATGGAAATAAGACAATGCATTGTCATTGCCATCTGAGTGCACGTCGCATCCTTTCACCCCACCCCTACTCCTTCCTCCCAATTACTGTCCGACCATTAGAGTCGTGTTTGGTTTCATGAGCAAGAGAAAGTCTATAGATGATGCAGAGCAGCACTTGACATTTTAATCTCTCACTCGCTGTAAACATTTATTTTGACGCAACTACTTCGTTTGACAATTATTTGTCAATCGACTGTGAATTCATAAAAACAACGCAAAACCGTCAGCTACTTATGCAGCGCTTCTATAGAGCAGACAATGCATAAAATACTTTGATAACCTATTGTTCTATGATTTCTATCGTCCTAGATTGTTCACTCATAGTAGTCTACCGTTCCATGGTCTAAACATGAAACAACAGACATGAAACAACCTTTAGCGATTGGTTGTAGGCCTACCACTATAGTTTCATAATGTGTAGGCCGATAAATGAGAACTTTGTGTATAATGCATATACGACTATACATTATAGGTAGAAATAAAAGTTGGTCAAACATTAGGCGGAAGACCATGATCAAAATTCAGCCACCTGAGGGCTGACTATCAAATGAAATCGAACGAAAAGAAATGTACATTCTACAAGTGCTCTTCTACATGACATTGTAGGTTAGAGTCCATGCATGTTAATAAAAAAACTAAATCCACTTACCCCTCACCTCCCTCATTCCCCTGCGTGCGTAATTATATGCACAGCCCGTGCAATAATTAATTATAAGATGCTATACAATGCAATATCATATGATGATGATTGCTTACACAAGATTATGTAGCGCTAATATTCCCATTCCTCTGAAGTCCGTCATTGGATCTGATCCTTGAAATCCGATCTCAGTCCATTGCTTCGAGATTCGATTCGTTAGAAGACAATCCGGCTTCAGAGACGACCACAACTAAAACAATGAACAGCAAATCATAGAATAACGTTAATCAACGCAGGATAATATGTTATTCATTCGTCCATCTTTCCGTATACGCTCTCTCCTTCCTTCCATCATTCCTTTCTTTCTTTCTTTTCTGCTTCCATACATTCTTCATTCTTCCTTCATTCCTTCCTTCGTCATTCTTTCCGTTTTTGTTCTTCATTTCATCCGTTCCTCCTCCTTTCTTCTCTTCTTTCTTTTTTCAGTTGTTTGCTTATCATTATGACAAAGGTGTTTATTTGTAAGATCACATGTAGAGATATACAAATACATTATCATGCAGGGGCGGATCCAGGGGGGGGGCCAATCCGGCCATGGCCCCCCCCATTTAGAAATTTCTTTATTTTTGACCAGCTATTTTGCTCGAAAAGTAGACGTGGCCCCCCTTATGAGTAGTTCCGTAGGACTTTGGCCCCCCCCTTCGAAAATTTCTGTATCCGCCCTTGTTATCATGTACATAAGTGTACGGATGGATAGGTATATACAAATACTGTAGTTATCTGCAAATATAGCTCATTGTTTGAATGAGTTGCTGTTTAATTATAGCTAAGTACTAAGTACTGTTTAATTAACATATCGCTGATAGAACAAATAGCCTATATAATGTGATGTGATATGATAAATATGGTATGAAATCATTTGATATAAAATTATATGAAATGATATGAAACGTTATGAAACGATATGATATGATAGCTATTTGATCATGATATATTATATGAATGTGATATATGATTATGATATATGATATGAATGTGATATGTGATATATGATTATGATACATGTATGAATGTGATATGTGATATTTGACCATGATGTATGATATGAATGTGATATTTGATCATGATATGTGACATGAATGAAATATGAGATATTATATGTGATATATGATATGATATGATATGAAGCGATGTTGAGAGTGGCATCGCTTACAATAAGAAGGAGTTTTTCGTGCGTTGGATTGTCTGATGAGTAGGTCGTTCGTCTCAATGACTCAGCCTCTGTCTTCAGCTCATCGTAGCCGTAGATCTGCTCAAGCGACGCCGTCAGGTTGGCAGAGAATCTACAGCATGTATAGAAGAGGAACTATACAGTATATGGAAGAGAAACGCACCCAATACAGAGTCAGATTTAAGTTTAATGCACTAAATGACTACAGTCGTAAAAAATAGATCGTTCAATGAGTCGATGATAATATTATTCTGACTCTGCTCGTAAGACTGCAAGAGTGAAGACAATGTGTCAACCATGTCTATGCGATCGTGACACAAAGGCAGATCTATAGACGTCATTGTGCCTCTTAACAGGCAATCGTCTTCTAACAACTGACACCACTTATGTAGCTCTAGAACTCGGAGACACGGCTTTCAACAAATGCACGCCTAAGTGCACTGTTACAGCCAGACACCCACAGCTTTGTTTTCATGGTAACGCTCAACAACCTATTGAGTCAGTAGAGTCTAATTATACGTCAAATAAAACCAACTGTAGTTCAACCACTGGACAAATACAAGGTCTTAGCAACTGCTTCCCTGCTTTAGGCCTACTTACTTACCTACTATGGTTTGCAAGAATCGTCGTATTGCATTATAATTTCAGTCAATCATTGACGGATTTGCAGGAGCTAGGAAATAGACGGTGGGTCTATAAATTAGTCAAAGCAGTTTTGACGACCTGAAAGAAGTGAGTGGCTATTTCCACCTCTCTGTAGACTTCAAGACGCCAACATTTCGAACATTTCGTGGACAGTTTTTAATCAGTCCATGCATGTATGCCAGATTCTCTTCCCTTACTTGGCCTCTTTATCGGAGCTGAACGCATTATCGTAGGCTATAGGCCTACTTCTTCGCTTCAGTTTCCCTATTTTCTTCTCCTCTATTTTCCTTAGCTGTCATCTCCTTTACATTATTAATTGAGCAATGGCCACTGACAGTGGCGGCGCCAGGATTTCAGTTTCGAGGGGGCTGAAGCCTCGCGGCGAAAATTTCACATTTTCATCCGTAAAAATTTCTGACGACCTTTTTTTAGTCATCGACCGAAATCTCATGAAAATTTTCCATTTTCGCCGCCAAAATTTCTGACGACCTTTTTTTTAGTCGTCAGCCGAAAATCGTGGATTTTTCAATGTAAAAAATTCGGATGGCCATTTTTTCAGGGGGCTGAGCCTCTTGTAGGGGGGAGCTTAGCCCCCCAGCCCCCTCTAGCGCCGCCACTGGCCACTGAAATCAGTTTAGCTGAAAGCGCAATTGCTCTAAAGTCTAAAGATGACCGCCCCCCATCAGGTGGGTGTGTTCTATAGTGACACTGTACATTTCCTATGCTCATCTTTGTGAATGACTGAACAGTGTGTCTTTTGCTGAAAAGACCCTTGCCATAATGTGCTAACACGTAGGCCTAACGTCACAGTCCTCCTATAACTGTTTATTATAGGGCCTACCGTCTAATATTCATTTCAGCTATCATTTAACGGCGTTTAACTCGCGTTTTCTGTTGTACTTTTGTAGGGTCAAACGATGAACAGATAAAAATAAAACTGCTTTGACTAATTTATAGACGTATACCGTCTATTTCCTAGCTGACGATGTTAAAGCGATGCCAGATAAATAGGAATTGACCGCAAATTTTATGTCGTGGACGAAATAGAAACTGAAAATTGGGGTTGGTTTTTTCGAAGGTGAATTTCATCGGGAGCTTCAAAGGAAAAAATGTCTGATGACAGTGATGAGTATAGTTTTGTCTTCTGAAAACCAGAGATTGATGACACATTTCAGCACACATTCATTGTCTGGTGTGGCGATTCCCAACATTTCCATACTTTAATGATTTAATCATTGCCAGTTGATTCTTAGTTTAATTACGAGAAGTAGGCCTACATCACGCGAAGGATCTAATCGAAGCAACGGTCAAATAGGGGAGGTGGGGGCAAGAGTGGCATAAAGTCACAAAATGTGGAATAAAATTTGCAGTATTAAACTTATCAAGATGAAACTTGTTTTGCAGTGTAGCTAGATCATCGGTGCATCCATAAAATTGTTTAAATTGCTACTGGATACGACTTCTTCTTCAAAATCTGGCTTGAGGTGGAGACACCCAAAAGGCCACTCTTGCCCCACCATGTGGGGCATGAATATCATGCCACTTTTACCCCTTGTTGAGGGCAAGATTGGCATGCCCTTCGTACCCCCCAGAGACAGCAACATGCATGTAGACTTCGTTTTCAACAATTTTACTTTACAACAATAAGCAGGAATTTATGTTTTACATTTTAAATCGGACTATTACACACATAAATGCATAGTGTAATGAGAAGCTACCTCCCTGAAATTCCTCAAGTACCGGTTTCGCTAAGCAATCTACATGTAGCATTGGCACTCTGTATTAAGCTTGAATCACAAAAATCACAACAATGTTAAATATTTTCTGACATTTAGTCAAAAGACAAAAGTCTTAGTCAGTAAACAACAAAGAAAAAGCACACAAGAGATAAGTCTATGGTGACTTTTAATTTTCTGTGTTTTAAATGCATTTTTTATTTATCGGCTTCCATTGTCATTCCATTTTCAGGTACCTGCCATCGCAGAAGGTAGCCCCCTCTTTGCTCCATCTTATGCACGTTTTCTCTATAGACTTGCTTTGCACGCACTTGCCTTCATGCAGCATTGCTAAATATTCGCAGCTTCTTTTACGCTTGCCAGCAGCACTATAGGCAGAAGAACCTGTCGTCTGTCGATGTCTTTTCTGAAGAAAAGAATTAGACGTCAAGCCTTTACATGAAGCCACTTTATTTCTAAACGCTGCTTTACTTGCCTGAATTTCTCACAGGTGAGGATATGCTGAGTATCATCGGTATCTCTTTCTGAATTTCTTCGCAGATGAGCAATCATTGAGCATAGGCTGAGAGTCAGTGGCAGCACTGTTCTGAATGTCATCATAGGTGAAAATTGGCTAAGCCCATTGGTAGCCTATCATGTTTACATTTCCTGGAACGACCAGACAGGAGAAGTTTTTTTTTCTCTCTCATCACTTATCTCAATTTCGTCAAAGAAAAATGTGGGCAGTTGATACTCTTATATGATTTTTTTCAAAAGTAGGTGCTACCTTAATATTGATTGCACTATCTTGTGTTTTGACTTCTCAGTTGTAAGTGCTCGCAGGTTCCCCAAGACAGCACGCTGGTTGAGCACGGAGCTCTGGTTTTCCGGGGCGATTTGAGATTTACATTGATTCTTTGAATTCTGATGAAGTTCCAAGTTTTCTTTTCATCATAAACATTTGGAACCTTTTCACTTTCGTGTCCTGTTTTAAAGTTGCCACTGTATAATATGGGCTATATTGGTGCTGCCTTTCCTGATTATGTATTCTCAACCAAAGTCCGTGACTTTGGTGTCGCTCTGGACCAAGAGCTCACTTTTACTCCACACATTCACTCACTCAGCCAACTGCGTCAACTACGCACTGTTGCTCGCTCGCTTACTCCTATATACTGTTGCTGCAACCCGTGTCCATTTTTTCGTTACCATCAGACTTGACTACTGTTGCTCTTTCTATGCTTGCTAGGGCAGCACGCTGGTTGAGCACGGAAGAGTACCTGTCTGAGTTGCCTTGATCTCTACCCGCCAAATTGGCCCCATATCCAAATTCAGCCATTATCTCCAGCTATATGCTTGACGTTCTCAACTATAGTTCCTGTCAAGCAGCAAATAGAGAATAGGATCTCTACCCTAGTCTGGCACTGCCTGCTACAGGCCTTGCTTCTTCTTACCTTTGAGAGCTCTGTAACTCTACTCTTAGTGCTCGCTACTTCCGCTCTATAGTTCAATTGAAAAGTCTGTTCTCGTTCCCTCTTTGCTCGTGGCCTACTTCTACTATATATATGCATCAACCTGGAATGGCCTTCCTCTGACACTCTGCTCTCTTTCTAAAAGTCATTCTTAGGCTTTCCTCTCTCATCTTAAGACAGCTTTATTTGGCCGCGCTGAGGTTGGGAGTGCCTCTGAGTAGTCACCACGAAGAGGCACTATACAAATGCATTTAATGAATGAATATCCTGTTGAAGTTTCTTCACTTTTTGGTATAAAGGCATGCACAAAGCTAGGATTCCAATGGCTTAGGTCAATAGCTTGAAATTCCATGCTTTATCATTGTCTTGCATTTCGAAAAATCTCCACTATAGACGCCATTTTCATGGCATGGCACAATACTTCGTCAGTGTGACTTTCTAGCTGAGTTTACGCTTATACATGTATATAACGTTGAATCACATAGTACATTATGCACAACGCCAAAGTGCCAACCAATTAATAAACTAATATACCGGTAGGATACCTGTGGACAAAACTGGCATACCGCTGGGGCAGAACTGGCAGACTGCTGGGGGCAAAACTGCCATACCACTGGGGCAAAAGTGTCAGTGATGGGGCAATAATGGCACGTAAACCGGGGGTAAGAGTGGCATACAATGCTACTTTTGCCCCGATTTTGGTGCTCATAATTACGAGTATCTATCAACATTAATGCGTTGCCCAATTTCTTAGAACTTTTAGCATTTAAAAGAACACATATTCCTGCATAATACAAAGTAAAACTTTAACAATTGCGATCTTAATACTGAAAGTGACCAACATATTTGTGATACTCACGAGAGTTGCAAATAACGCGAAAAATCGAAAAAATGATATAAAATTTTTACCATTCAACTTTTGGAAACTCTCGCCTTATGAAAACATAACACTTAATGATAGTCTATGTTCGCACTAGGTAAAGGTTTCAGAAAATAAGTACATACTTCGGAAGTGGGGATGCCACTCTTACCCTACCCTGCCACTTTTGCACCACTTACCCCTATACCAAACACGAAACTAAAGATATGCGGTAGATGCATAAAATTATTTACGAGGCTATCAATTGGGAGAGGGGTGATGTGAAAGTCGAAATATAGAAATGTGTTAATGAGGCATTCAGACAAGATCTTGCACGAAACCGTAACCGCACATGTAGTATATAGGCCTACATGTTTAATTATGCAACTCATGACGCAGCGCTGCTTGTCGCACATGCATGTATTTCTGTAGAAGCAGACGATCGACATAATATTTGCAGAACATTGTTAAGACTAAACACTGCATAGTTCACTTCTTATCTTCTTTCCTGCATGATATTAGAATTAGACGTAGATTGGTCAACAGTCAGCAATGACCTGCAGCTGATGAGCGACCGATCCTCGTAATAGAAAGACATGTAATAGACACTCATGACATGACATGTTATATGATGGTCTGACCGATGGACGGTGAAGCACTTGCGCTCATGCAGCCTCTGCATGAAGTGATGAAGACTATAAAGTGACAGACTATCAACGTTGATGTTAATGGAAACAGAGTATCAACATTCGTCGTTGATATTAATGGAAACAGAGCATCAACGGTCGTCGTTGATATTAATGGAAACAGAGTATCAACGGTCGTCGTTGATATTAATGGAAACAGAGTATCAACATTCGTCGTTGATATTAATGGAAACAGAGTATCAACGGTCGTCGTTGATATTAATGGAAACAGAGTATCAACGGTCGTCGTTGATATTAATGGAAAGAGAGTATCAACGGTCGTCGTTGATATTAATGGAAACAGAGTATCAACGGTCGTCGTTGATATTAATGGAAACAGAGTATCAACGGTCGTCGTTGATATTAATGGAAACAGAGTATCAACATTCGTCGTTGATATTAATGGAAACAGAGTATCAACATTCGTCGTTGATATTAATGGAAACAGAGTATAAACGGTCGTCGTTGATGTTAATGGAAACAGAGTATCAACGGTCGTCGTTGATATTAATGGAAACAGAGTATCAACATTCGTCGTTGATATTAATGGAAACAGAGTATCAACGGTCGTCGTTGATATTAATGGAAAGAGAGTATCAACGGTCGTCGTTGATATTAATGGAAACAGAGTATCAACGGTCGTCGTTGATATTAATGGAAACAGAGTATCAACGGTCGTCGTTGATATTAATGGAAACAGAGTATCAACGGTCGTCGTTGATATTAATGGAAACAGAGTATCAACGGTCGTCGTTGATGTTAATGGAAACAGAGTATCAACGGTCGTCGTTGATGTTAATGGAAACAGAGTATCAACGGTCGTCGTTGATATTAATGGAAACAGAGTATAAACGGTCGTCGTTGATATTAATGGAAACAGAGTATCAACGGTCGTCGTTGATGTTAATGGAAACAGAGTATCAACGGTCGTCGTTGATGTTAATGGAAACAGAGTATCAACGGTCGTCGTTGATGTTAATGGAAACAGAGTTCCATCGATTAATGGCGACTGCAGGAGATGAAGACGGTCAACGACGAGACGACATGAAAAGACACTCAGCAGCAGCAGCAGCAGCAGCAGTAGCAGCAGCAGCAGCAGCAGCAGCAGTAGCAGCAGCAGCAGCAGTAGCAGCAGCAGCAGCAGCAGCAGCTGCTGAAGACGGGGATTCGCTTGGCTTCAGCGCTAATGCTGCAGTCCATGTATCCTTGTTCATCGCATCTCTCACAAATACAAGCAGATACTTAGACTAAGTCAGCGGATGCATTAAGATATCGGCTGGAGCATTAGTAAGCGCAGCAGATGCCTCGGACATATTAAGCTCTGGAAGTAACTGAGACGTTCTGTCATAACCACAGTCACCATCCTGTCACAGTGGGAGTAATGAATGAGGTAATAACAGAGCTTTTATTACAATACCACGTCAACCATGCAAACGGAAACACGACTGTGTACTGTGTGTAGTATGGGGCTCCTGCATATATAGGCTGTATACGTATATATGACCTTGACTGGACAAAAAGCTCTCAAAGGAGCATCATAAACAGCAACTAAAATGAGCAATGCTACGGTAGATGATAGGCCAAAACGACAACGCATACCAATATCATATTAAATGGTCAAATGAATTTGTGACATTGTTTGTGGTCAGAAGAAAGATGTGTATCTATTTATTATATGGAAGAATCTTGATTCTAACGAGCGGACGTAAATTTTATCAAAATGAAATTTCAACTGATTTATATCGTCAGTTGAAAGATTTTCATATCGTCGAGTTCATACTTCATACGAAAAGGCAAAGAAAGAAGATCACGTGATATAGGCATGCATGCAGTATAATTATATAAACATATGAATTATCAGCAAACTCGGAAGGCAAGTGCGCGCAACAAAGGACCACCCAAGTAGATTATGCAAATGAAAACTCGAACTTTTGAGCTGATATTTCCACTATAAAAAATCCATAAAAAGAAATTTTATCAATATTTTCAGACAACTCAGGCTCTGATACCGTCGAACAACACACGCGTTTCATTCGAACGAAATGAGAGACAGAGAGACAGAGAGAGACAGAGAGAAAGACACAGATAGAAACAGAGAGAGACATTTTATATCTCCAGCTGAAATGCTGGCTTTGTTTTGTTGTCCTCCCCTCTGCAGCAACATTCTATCTCAGTCATCACAGACATAAAGACGTCAATAAACATCGTTTATATATTATAAACAATTACCTTTTCCGAGGCATACCATTGAACGAGCGTATGCATGAATGTATACATAAGAAGGACAGTAAAAAGAGCAAGATATCATAAAAAGACAGTTAAGTATAAATATATGTATGATATCCGCTGATCTGTGAACTTTATTCGTTTAGATCTATAACCTTAGCTAATATTGATCACATCTTGAATTCCTTATCGTTCACTTTCGCCTTCGCCTGTGACCAATCTCTCCTTCTCTATAGTCACAGCTCCAACCTTTCGCGCCCATGTGGCCCCACGCTGCATTCGACTCGTGCTTCAATTCATAGAATGCTTTCACTGTCGTTACTTCTTCCATTGTCCATGCACTCAAAGTTTCATTGCTGCGATGTCTCTTTTCTCAACGTGTAACGTTAATATAACTAACCTACAATTCAATACAATATAGCCAGGAAACTCTGTATATAATATATACAGAGTTTCCTGGCTATATTATATGCCATCCGTATCTCCATCATTCACTACTTGCTCCAACTTCTCCAACCGATTCATACACTATATATTTTGAAATCTGTAAATTGTCCATTCCCTCACTTCCACGCAGCCATCATCATCTGCAGCCATCATCATCTGCAGCCATCATCATCATCTGCAGCCATCATCATCTGCAGCCATCATCATCTGCAGCCATCATCATCTGCAGCCATCATCATCATCTGCAACCATCATCATCTGCAGCCATCATCATCTGAAGCCATCATCATCTGCAGCCATCATCATCTGCAGCCATCATCATCTGCAGCCATCATCATCATCTGCAGCCATCATCATCTGCAGCCATCATCATCTGAAGCCATCATCATCTGCAGCCATCATCATCATCTGCAGCCATCATCATCTGCAACCATCATCATCATCTGCAACCATCATCATCTGCAGCCATCATCATCTGCAGCCATCATCATCTGCAGCCATCATCATCTGCAGCCATCATCATCATCTGCAACCATCATCATCTGCAGCCATCATCATCTGAAGCCATCATCATCTGCAGCCATCATCATCTGCAGCCATCATCATCTGCAGCCATCATCATCATCTGCAGCCATCATCATCTGCAGCCATCATCATCTGAAGCCATCATCATCTGCAGCCATCATCATCATCTGCAGCCATCATCATCTGCAGCCATCATCATCATCTGCAACCATCATCATCTGCAGCCATCATCATCTGCAGCCATCATCATCTGCAGCCATCATCATCATCTGCAGCCATCATCATCTGCAACCATCATCATCATCTGCAACCATCATCATCTGCAGCCATCATCATCATCTGAAGCCATCATCATCTGCAGCCATCATCATCTGCAGCCATCATCATCTGAAGCCATCATCATCTGCAGCCATCATCATCTGCAGCCATCATCATCTGCAGCCATCATCATCTGCAGCCATCATCATCTGCAGCCATCATCATCTGCAGCCATCATCATCTGCAGCCATCATCATCTGAAGCCATCATCATCTGCAGCCATCATCATCTGCAGCCATCATCATCTGCAGCCATCATCATCTGCAGCCATCATCATCTGCAGCCATCATCATCTGCAGCCATCATCATCTGAAGCCATCATCATCTGCAGCCATCATCATCTGAAGCCATCATCATCTGCAGCCATCATCATCTGCAGCCATCATCATCTGCAGCCATCATCATCTGCAGCCTCGTTCTCCTCAAATTATCATTCCACAGGTTTTCACTTCAAATAAAAATCGTCAGGAATATTATTCCTGTCCTTATATAGTCTATCCATCGAATCTGTCGCCCTCCAAGTTTTCTCTTATTCAACAAAACTCGCATTAGCTGCTGCACTGGCTCCTCTTTGTGATCTATGCATGACAAAGGACTCAGAGCTTCCATTTACCATCTTCGGAAAAATGACATAACGTAATGCTCTTGAAAAAGCTGGTGCCTTTCTCGTAGCCTTGGAGTATATTGCTTTATAAATGCAGAGCTTCTACGAGTATACCATACAAATATTGATAAATGAATGTAAAACTGACGACGAAATCTTGTCATTTCCCGGATGATTCGTTCGAATGATTTCGTCGACTGCTTCCTCCACTGATATCGTGTTGTCCGACAGAAGACGCTTCCACGACTGATGCTTTGAGTTGCGCAACAGTAAATCTAAACACAGAGATCATATTAAATTTTATACAAGACTATTCATGCAGTTAAAGGCCAAAATCACAATAGCCATTGCAAAAGCGGTAAGCGCCGTATACATGTACATGATGCATCAAATGAAAGACCAGAAATCGGTAATTATTCTTCATGTTCCCACTATATATATATATATATATATATATATATATATATATATATATATATGCACATTGTACAGCATTTAACGAACATATGAAATTAGATCGTCACGTTTTGTTTCCTTGTTCTGACTTAGCCGAAATTATCTGCATGCATATCGAAAGAATCGCATCTCTGTGGAAGCGTCTATGTAACTGAAGCATGATCAGCTCAAGTGTATACACGGTATAAGACAGAATATACCATTGTAACTTATGAATTAAGACATGCACAATAAGGTAAGATATACCAGCATATAAGGTGAGACAAGATATACCGCATGTATACGACGTATAAGATATAAACAAATCATGAGGTATAAAAGCTATAGGCAAGATATACTTCAAAGCGTTAGGCAAGATATACCATATATACAATTGTACATGTATATGAATGAGACATACATCATACATGCATAGTAAGATAAGACATGCATCATATAAGTCAAGTCTTTTTTCTTTGTTCGTGGTTGGGCTCCATGGGAGCGCCTCTGAGTAGTTTCTAGAAGGGGCGCTATATAAATGCTCTGAATGAATGAATAAATGAATGAATGAATGAATATGGTGATGCTGCTATATACGGTAAAGGTAATACAGGATGAGTTCTGGTATATATGATATAGGGAAGATATATACAGCATGATATCACGTATATTGGTATTCTTTATATTCATGGTACACTTGTTGCAATCTGTCCTTAATGCTGCGGCACGCCTGATTGGCGGCATACCAAAGTTTGGGCATATATCAAGTTTTATACGGGAAGAACTGCACTGGTTGCCAATGCAAAAACGTATTGAGTTTAAGATTTTAATGTTCATCCGCAATTGCCTAGCAGGCCAAGCTCCGATCTATCTTATGGAACTCTGTGTACCTGTGCTGTCCATCCCAGGCCGTAGGTTCCTTCGCTCTGCTACGCATGGCGACCTGGTTGTCCCTAGGGCTCGATCTTCCACAGTGCCTCATAGTAGCTTTGCTATGGTTGGTCCGTCTTTCTGGAATAAGTTACCTATTAGTCTTCGCAATGAACTTCTTTGTATTTCTTTGCCCCTTTTCCGCAAGCGTTTGAAAACCATTCTCTTTGATTGTGGTTACGTGTCAGGTCGGGAGCGCCTCTGAGGAGTTCTCTTGAAGTGGCGCTATATAAATGTACGATTACAATTACAATTACAATTACAATTACAATTACAATTACTTTATTATGTTGTTATTAATATTGGTCATCATATGTCACTCAAGCAGACTTAACTGCAGTCTCTGCATGCTGCTGCTGCTGCTGCTGCTGCTGCTGATGATGATGATGATGATGATGATGATGATGATGATGATGATGATGATGATGATGATGATGATGATGTACGTTGACTATGCCATGCATAATTCCATCCTGCTTTGTTGGAATCTCATCTAGAAGTTCCCCAGAACCAACCTTATTGTACATTATATTATATATCATAAGTGACAGTAGACCTTGCCTATAGCAGGAGCAAGAGGCATTCCTGACTGATGAGTGTGTCATTCGTTTTCCTTCCATCAAAGACTTTGACTTCTACTGCATACAATATACATGTATCTACGCCAACAGGTATAAGAGTCGACGCCCATGCCTACCCTCCTTCCCATCCTTCGCATTTCCCCTTCTTCCTTTCTCTCTTAATTTGACATTAACAAGAGGCCTACATGAAGTCTTTCAAGGCGACGTCGTCGTCGTCGTGTGCCGAATACTTAATCAGCTGACTCAATCTTTGGTTAGTCACTGCAAGTCTCCTTCTCCGCAAACGGGAACCCTGCAGTCTGCGCTGAACATTAATTCAAGGGCGTAGTTTCCAGTCAGGACCACCGTCTTACTCGGCATTCAAAGAGACTGCTTGGTGAGGGCAAATAGAGAGCTGCAGCTGAGCATCTGGAGGGTGAGTTAACCAGGGTTCTGCAGCTGTGTACGTGCATGCATCTGCTTTCGTTGCAGGCGTCGATTGAACAACATTAACATTCCTGCTTCAAAAGCAAATTACTCATTCAAGATTGTAGTAGAGTTGTATGGATCTGAATGTGAGGGATTTCAACAACCTCTACTTTTATGTGCTGAGTCCCGATTCAAGCCAGAGCCACTGTTTCGGAGAATCTCTGTCTCTGTCTGTCTCTGTCTGTCTCTGTCTGTCTATCAGCGTATCTCTATCACTGTTTATCTGTGTCAATATCTGTTTAGGACCACTGTATCGGCGTATATCTCTGCCTATCTCTGTCTCTGTCGACCTCTTTCTGTTTCTGTCTCTTTCTATCTCTACGTCTGTCTCTGTTTAGGATCAGTACCTCTGCCTCTGCTTCTGCCTCTGCCTTTATATCTGCCTCTATTTGTCAATAGTTTATATATTTGCTTATGTCTACCTATTTCTGTCTATCCTTCTAAGCACGACTTCCGTCATTTATCAGACATATAAATATCATCAGCCACGTTATCCAACATCTATACAGAGCCTTCTATATATATTACAGTAATAGAAGGCTCTGCATCTATGGACTCTCTTTCTCTCTCTCTACATATATTATATATATATATATATACTATATTATAGTCGGGGTTTGTACAAACATACAAACCCCGATCGAGCGTGATCGGAAAGCGGAAGAATTCGCAATCATCCTATTCAAGTTTTTCCATTGACTGTTTTTATTACATAGACTATAATTATATAGAATCACTGGATGCAATAGCTGTCCATGCAATTGTGAGCGTGATGGCAAACGGTGGCATTAAAGTTTAAAATAGAAATAATGGAGTAAATAGAGATAAAATTATGGCGATTGGAGCAGAAGAGAAAGTGAATTCGAAAAAGAATAATGTGCTGAAGCGTGTGATGGATGATCATTTCGTTTGCCAACAGCTGATTTAAGAATCTGATGGGAATGCATCGATCATTAGTCTGCAGTCTGCACGTGTTTAGCCAAATTTAATATCTCAAAAAGAATGATCATTTCTTGCCGTTGGGAGTGGCCGCATTGCTACCTCTGGCATTTTGATCGACTGTACCAATCATAGTGAGCCTGTGTGTGTCTGTATCTCTCTATGTATCTCTGTCTCTCTCTAGCTCTGTATCTGTCTTGATTTGTGTCTCTGTCTCTCTCTGTGTCTCTCTGTCTCAGTCTCTCTATCTCTGTCTGTCTGTCCGTCCGTCCGTCCGTCCGTCCGTCTGTCTGTCTCAAGCCTGCCTGAAGAGACTGTGACAGTGCTATAGAATTGATCATGACGTTGAAAAACGATGCCAAGAAAAAATGAAAACACCTCAGGCTTACGATATAATTATAAGCTGAACAATTGCTATGACCCACGAACTGCAAACTATTGTCTCTTCAGAACAAAACAATTGATCACATAATGATGGCTATAAACATTCATTAGTACAAGAAAAATATTATGCTGCCAATACACAAATACGCACACACACGCGCGAGCTGTTACACACACACACACACACACACACACACACACACACGCTTACACACACACACACACACATATATATATATAATTATATATATATATATTATATAATATAAATACACTGAATTGGCGTGTATGGTCTGTTATACGATGTCATCTCAGTCTCTGCAGACGGTTACAGAGTATACAATAATATTAAGTATATTTCAGATTCTTCATCTGCACATCCATCCATATACACACATTCCGAATTCCAGATGATTAAATGACTTTCCTCGGCTTCCATTCTGCAGTCGCCGACTTCCATGCAGCCTCATCCATGTCCACTTAATCTTGTCCTCTCTCTGTCCTTTCTTTTGTCAACAGTTGAAGACCACGTGACCAGTCCAGTTGATTGTCATCTTGCTTTCAAGTTGAGAGCACCTCTGAGTAGTTCCGGTTTCATGAGAGACGCTATATGACTTTGCATTATTACGACTGTATAATGTATAATTATAGCATGTGTGTGGAATCTCAGGATATCAAATCATCATTGCAATCACTAACAAATGTAATAATCATTCAATTTATTATTAATGAAACTAATCAACGTCCACCAACATTTGATCGATAACTATCAGGAAAAACTTAATGATAGTGGCTAAAACGGCGTTATTGATGATGACGACGACGACGACGACGATGCTGATGACGATGATGACTATGAGGACGAGGATGGTGACGACGATGACGATGATGATGAAGTAGGAAGAAAAACTCGAGGAAGAATAGAAGCAAAGGAACAGAGTGCAATTGGGTGGTAAGAAGCAGGATGAGTATATATAGCAGGATGGGTGTATGGATGGATGGATGGACGGACGGACGGACGGACGGACGGACGGACGGACGGACGGACGGACGGACGGACGGACGGACGGACGGACGGACGGACGGACGGATGGATGGATGGATGGATGGACGGATGGAAAGCAATATCACCTACCGATCTTGCGTGTTCTTGTTCCTAGTTCGAGTTTCTTGTTTGAGCAGATTCTATCGAGTTTGTATCCGAGTAAGAGAACGAGCAGACAATTCATCATTGCTGCTCTTCTGAACACACGTTTTGATTACCAAAGACGTATACGAAGGAATATCTCAGTCGTCGTTCAACTCACTCACTCACTCACTCATTCACTCACTCACTCACTCACTCGATCACTCACTCGGTTGGTGATCGGATCAATGTATCATCGGATGAATAGAATGAATTCCTCTTCAGCTTCCTCTTCAAAAGCCAAACGTTCTCTCTCTCTTTCTCAACCGGATGAACGATCAGAGCGTGGATGTCCAACGAAGTCTGATCGCACAGAACGATTGTGTCGTCGAAACAGATGTATTGTATTTTGTATTAAGGGCTACGACGACCTCACTACCCGGATGTCGAACCGACGGAATCTGGGCCTTGGCTGGGATGGGGTGGGGTGGGGTGGGCCGCGGTCGAGCTGAGGTCGATAATTAATTGCCTAATTTCCGTGTTGCGATAGTTGCACGAGCGAATGTCGTCACAGCGAAGATTAATTGTCAGTTCCTGGTCATTAAAATTGAGAGAAGCTGTTGATGATGATGGTGATGATTGACGATGGAAAGAGTGAGGTCAACAAATCTTTCGATCGTTATAATACTCAGCAAAGTCAAGAACTTCGTTTCCTCTTAGTGTGACCAGCAGCAGCAGCAGCAGCAGCAGCAGCAGCAGCAGCAGCAGGAGTGGCCGAGGTCTATCTGTCGACTTCAATTATAATCCACAAAAGATACTCACTCACTCACTCGTCGTCGTCGTCGTCGTCGTCGTAAATCCAATGCAGACGATGATAGTCTTTGATAGATATGATATTTAATGGCTGTCGTCGTAATCCACAGACTCCGATTGGATGAAAATCAACGGATCCAATGCGAAATGATTCTTCACCAGCTGATCAACGATTTATCGAACTCGAATCGACTTCTTCCTTCACCACCATCTCCTCCTCAATCCTCCTCCTTCTTCTTCCTTCTCTTCCTCCTAAATGTTGCTGCTCACGTTGAAACAGCTTCTAGTACGAAGACATCGCTAACAATGTCCTCCACCCAAAATGCAACGCGTCCTTCGTCGTCAGCCTAAACAGATCCACTTCCTCAGTGAATGCCTACTAAGCTTATACGTCGGTCGATCGAACGCCACACGTGAGTTCGTTCCGTCTCTCAATCAATACACGTAGCACACGACACCCACCGTCACCGCCGCCGTCACCGCCTCCGTCACCGCACACCTTTAGACCACCGTCGTCTTAAACACAGCCACACATCCGAAGCAACGCTAATGCACAGCTGTAGCCTAGAGCCGCTGCCGCCGCGTCATCGGTCTACGCTCGGCCTAACCTTTTGTAGCCAGGCCTAGCGCGTCATCGGCCCACGCAGGCCAATAATAAGTCTAAGCATGAGCCTAGGTCGGTGCCTGACACTCCGCAGCCTAAGGCAAAACACTGAACTGAGAGTGGGCGCTGCTGCCTCCTTCTTCAGTATTATTATTATTAGTAGGCTAGCACTAGTAGGCTATTAAATGCGCGTGATCCGCACTGAATGTTGGCTCACTGGCTCAGGCTGCACGACTGATATCCTACGTCGAAGGCTGCATCGTGCCAGGTTTTGATTCAGCAGAGTCAATATATATATATATATATATATATATATATATATATATATATATATATATATATATATATATATATGCATTGCATAAATATATATGCATATATATACAGTATATAAGTTGTATTATGAACGAACGATGGACTGACGGAGGGGAGGCAATTAAACAGCGGGCATGCTTTATCTCACAAGCACGAACGAATAACCTTCGTTGTTTCGCTCGGAGGGAAGCAAATGAACGGTTCACTGATGACGTCTTCTTTGACAGACAGACAGACAGACAGACAGACGGACAGACAGACACGCAAGGCAGGCAGACAGACAGAGAAATAGGCAGGCAGGCAGACAGACAGAAAGACAGACATGTTGATTTGTCTAGGCACTTGCAACTGGACCTCGAGATAACGACTAACAGATAAAAATTATAATTATAATGGCTAATTAATTGACTGCGCGAGTTAATGAGTAACTTACTGACTAATCGATTGATTGATCGATTGATTCATTTGATTTATTTATATATTTATTTATTTATTTATTTATTGACGAAACAAACCGAAAATGAAATTGAAGAGATTAGTGAGTGGTTTAGATAATTAATTTGATTAAACAATAATTAATTATTAGTAATTAGGCCTAGTTAATATTGGCTCACTAAAATTTAACTTGCACATAATGAATGTCGCTAACTGACTCGTCTAACTGACTCATGCACTCACTCGACTCACTCAGATTCCACTTTTATTCTTTATATGTATGTCTGTCCGTGTGTTTGTCTGGTTACTCAGAGGTGCTTGTCTGTCTGTCTGTCTGTCTTTCTGTTTATCTGTCTGTCTGAGATTCACTCATGCACCCCAATCCTGCCTTCTGTGTTTACTTGTGAACTATCTCTCTGTTTGCATACATATAATATACACACTGTTGAACTTTCTATAATTGCCTAATGTTATTGTGACCTCGTGTAACCTATACATGTACATGTAGGCCAACATGTACAATTGTACATGCAGGCCAACATGTACAATTGTACATGCAGGCCAACATGTACAATTGTACATGCAGGCCAACATGTACAATTGTACATGCAGGCGCCAACATGTACAATTGTACATGCAGGCGCCAACATGTACAATTGTACATGCAGGCCAACATGTACAATTGTACATGCAGGCCAACATGTACAATTGTACATGCAGGCCAACATGTACAACTGCGCTCTGAAGAAGGAAGCCATCGTTGAATGACTTCTTCAGGGGCTAATCATATAATTCATTCAAGTATTTATATAGCACCTCTTCGAAACTACTCAGAGGTGCTCCCGAGTCCCGACTCCAGCACGGCCAAACAGAACAATTTTCAAGTGCTTATAGATGTGTCAGAGAGAGTGATCTAGGGAACAGACGCAGCTCAAGTGGGAGGCCATTCCATACCACCGGGCAAACCACAGAAAAAGCGCGGCTCTGCATGATTGATGGAGGTATGAGAAAACGGGACTGAGAGCACTGAATCCCTACCCGCCGAAAGTAAGGATCGACTAATCGGAGAATCTGACACCGGCTCACAAAGATCAATTGGGTAAGTAAGAGCAAGACCTACTGTAGCTGTTCGCCGCTTACAAATTGCGCCGAGGGAAAGATAAAATAGACACACATTCCATCATCATTATTTTTATTATTTTATAGGGATGCCAGACCCACTCGGCCACAGTCGTATCCAGGTGGGGGGATGTAGACTCCGATCATCCGATGCCATTATTGCTGAGGCATGTATGGAGCAGGCCTATACGGTGTCGATCAGCTTCTTCGATATGCAATGTATACGGCCAATTGCAAGTAAGCGCAGAATGACTGTTCTAACAATAATTATTGATACTCAACGCACAAACCAACAGCCGTAATATCAAAATATTCAATTCAACATAGTATTAACAGATGACACAAAGACAATAATTGGTTGATACTTATGGTCAAGCGCAGACATAAATAAAAAATATAGCGCAGTCAAAGACTGACGAAGTCAAGAGAGACAGACAGAGAGACAGACAGACAGACAGACAGACAGACAGAGACGACTTTGATTCATGGAATCGATTGCAGGCCTGTGTGTGTGGGGGTGTCTATTTTATCTTTCCCTAGACTCAATTTGTAGGTGACGAACAGTCAATGAATGGAAATGATCTGTTTCTCAAATCCGACTGCAGATCAGATCAGAATAGAACAGATCTATCGAATATGAAAGTCAATCGAGAGAATTGAAGTTCATTCGCTTCTTCGTTTCTTCTTTACTTCTGATCTTGTATAATAATTATAGGCTGATATGTTTGTTTGCTAAACTTTGTTTCCATAGTTGGTTAATTTATGGATTCGTAAAGATACAATTAATTTATTCGCGGATTCATTGATTTTACAGATTACTTCGATTTCGATAGGAGAAGTTGAACTCTGACCCAAAAAGTTGACCTACATTCGATCTGAAACAAAAAAATCCTGAATTTTTCACAAAATGCGCTCACTTCTTCTTTCAAAGCTTTCCCGTGAGTTCATGTAGTTCATTAAGCGCCTATTGGGCATGATTTCTACTAATTTATGATAATATGTACTAGTTTAAAATTAAAATGCAACCGATTGCTAAGCATCTTCTCATATTCGATTCACAAAGGGATTGCAGTTGATTGGTCGGTGGCTATGCGAGTCAAATCATCCATCCATTCATCCATCATCACTGTTCGTTTTTTTCATTATCGTCGTCCATCTCTAGGGTGCTGGACCCAGGCACGCATGCAGGCCACACACGTGTTCTATATATACATGTAATTCTAGGCACCGGTTCTTCCGTTTGCCCCTTCATCATCATCTTCTGACCCTCTGCAGTGGCGGCTGCATCCGTCAGCTGCAGAGACTGCTGCAGTGGATCATCATCTCGTCTGTTTATGCTCCGATCGATGGTCTCTTCTGCAGGATCATGACACCGGAAGTTACATGTAACACGTGACAGGTCACGTGACAGGATGCTGCGTCGAACGAGAGAAAATCGTTAGCCATCCAATATCTCAAAGATTCCAATCATCTGGATTTGATCCACATCGCTTCCAGATTTGTCGGCTACACAGTTGTAAAAAAAGTTTTTTCGTTTTTTATTCTTCTCGAGAAAGTTCGTTTTTTCGTTTCTTAATTTTTAGTCTCGTTTTTACCCGTTATATATTTTTTTCTGTGACTGTATTTATTGATTTACTGTTTGCAATTATTTTTTCTTAATCTTATTTTCGTCTGATATCTCTTACGCTGTCTCCGTATTTTCAAGGATTCTGCTAATTCAGGTAGAGTCTACACCTAGATGTATTTGACCGTTTTATTTAGTGTTATTTGCTCGTTGATTAAAATTAAATTGCATAAACAAGGTTTTCAATTTTAAACTGTAGTAGCCCACAAGATGTAGGCTAACAACGACCATTTATTTTTCACTTTCCGTTTTTGTGTGGTTTTTTGGTTTTTTTTATTCCGTTTCCATCGTTTTTTACATCTATGGTCGGTTATATTGCATGTAAAATTGTAAATAATATATTTATATATACGAGTGTGTTTGTATAGACACGCGTCAGACGTCAGTGATGAGCTGAAAGGAAGTAAACAGATCATAAAGAGGTTATATAACAGGTGTCCGAACAGCCAACGAACCGAACTCTGTAAGTGCGCCTGTGAATGTTTATATAACGCCTATATACAGAATCTCCTCCCCATGGCAGGCGCTGAAGCATTCATCAATAGATCTTGCCTAACAAAACTGCCCATCCTTATCAAACAATTTCGTGCCAAATGTATCTTGATCATTTAATGTTTAAATATTTCGAAGTTTCACATGCAGATTAGATCTATAAAATTCGTGGTCTCAGAAGCGTGGTCGAGTCGACAACTTAGTTGTAGGCCTAAAGGCCTACCTCTAACAATTCATTGGAATTTAATTGCATTCAACTTCAATTTTTAAAAAACTATATATATATATATATATATATATATATGACATTTGTTTTCCATGATCTATATGCTATGCAGGTTAAGACCAGCGAAATGCTTAGTCTTTTCGACTTTATAAATAAGGCAGGCCTATAGTTAGAATACATGTGCTTGCGACTGTCGGCTGAACTGTGCGCGCTTGCACCTACACTGCACATAAAATTATATATTCACAACTATAAGCTACATATTATAAAATAATTATATCATGTAGCCTATACATGTATTATGTATATATGTAAAAATTTAATGTAGCTTGTCGCCGGGCAAGTTGAAAATCATGGAAATAATAAAATACGACTATGTGGATGATCGGTTTATTACAGGATGTCAGATAAAGCTGTCTGCGCAAACCTTGGCCTGCAATGTATAATGGCTACACATGATAATTAGGCTACCATTTCAACTCATCTTTCGATAGGTCAGCTCCTGAAACAATTTGCGACTATATATATATGAACATGGCTTAGGGTGAATGCCAATTATGCTGTTGACCTCACACGTTTACATAAAAATGATTCTCAAAAGTATTGAGCTAAATATTCAGATGAAATATTATTTGGCGAATAGACCCTCTGAAACTCTCGGATAGTCTATAATATAAAGACAACGGTTAGCGTTTCGTAACTGAAGTCACCGTGATTTTATATCGTATACATTTGTTTAGCATCTTAGCCAAATTTCAACATTTTATGGTGTTGGCTTCAAGTTGCAAATTGTTCAGACTTTAAAGCTTTGAAGACAGGAAAACAGGATTTGAAAAACGAACGAAGGAGGATTGCAATGGCGATTATTTATTTTATTCTCGCATAATTATATAGCCTATGCCTAATTTTCCTATCGCCGCCAAACATCTGGTGTCAGGAACTGATGTTTACATAAGATATCATTTTGACTTGCTAATGTTTGATTGCAACGAAATTAGTGCAGCCATATATAACTATTATATATATATATACATACATGTATATAGCAATCATAATGTTCAAGGCCGTAGCCAGGATTTGTTTGGGGAGGGATATTTAGGCCTATAATTATATAGGCCTACTCGACCCTGCGCAAACCGACACAATTCAACCGAAACAACAGACTGAGGGTTTGTAGGATGATTTTAATCTATTATCAAATATAACATAGAAATAAAAACTTTAAAAGGAAATCCCCTTAGTCCTTAGACCTACATCATGATTTATATAGGCTAGTGCGTTATTTCATTGTAGAATCAGTTCGCGTCGGGGGTGTTCAAACACCCAAAACACTCCCTATAGTGCCCTAACTACGACCTTGATCATGTTACCGTAGGCGTATACATTTGAATATTAGCGCATTACTTCGATTTATTAGCTTACATTAATTACCAATATTTAGTCTATAATTGCGACAGAATAATTGCCCTGCAGCTGTTGCGCTTCCTACTATAGTGTAAATAATTAATATAATTTCTGAGATGCAGATGACAATCAGAAACGTGAAGAGAGGCATTCGAGCGGGTGAGAAAGAACCCGGATTCAGTCGTGTGATCAGATGAAATGAAATAGTTAATGAAGATTAGCATAATTATAATTTATGGGTCAGTTTACAACAATTAAGAGCAGAACCTCTGGTCTAGGAGACGGAAGAGGGCGAAGAGAAGGAGGAAGAGAAGGAGGAGGAGGAGGAGAAGGACGACGAAGAGAAGGAGGAGGAGGTGGAAGAGAAGGAGGAGGAGGAGGAGGAAGAAGAAGAAGAGGACGAAGAGAAGGAGGAGGAGGAGGAGGAGGAAGAAGAAGAAGAGGACGAAGAGAAGGAGGAGGAGGAGGAGGAAGAAGAAGAAGAGGACGAAGAGAAGGAGGAGGAGGAGGAGGAGGAAGAGGAAGAAGAAGAGGACGAAGAGGAGGAGGAGGAGGAGGAGGAGGAGGGGAGGAGGAGGAGGAGGAGGAAGAGGACGAAAAGAAGAAGGAGGAGGAAGAAGAAGACGAAAAGAAGGAAGATGAGAAGAAGGAAGAGGAGTAGGAGGAAGAGGTGGGGAGGGACAGTATTGAGATGATTTCGATATAATTTAGATGATGACTGTTCTAGACATGTACCAGAACCTTAATTCCTTCCTCTCATTAAATTTTCTTATTCTATTCTCCTCCGTTATGTGCTCGTGTACTGCCGTCCTACATCCATCCCTTCGGGGGTTTTCCTGCTAAACCGTAACCGCCCTTAAAGGCGACTGGTAACAAAGGGAGGCAGACAGCAGCCATTCCTCTAAGCCGCTTAAGGTCTTAGCCTACAAAGCCGACAACGAGGAGAAGCGGCTGTGAAAACTCGACCTCAGGCCGACTGCGGTCGTAGTGAAGGGTGGATTGAGTTTTCGTTGGAGGGTTTTCTAGCCTACACACAAAGCGCTTCCGCTGCTGTTTAAAACGAGGCCTGTGCGATGGCCTGCAGGGCCCTCTGCGCGGGGCTTCCTTCTGCCCCCCTCCACTCCCTTATCATCTCACCCCATCACATCTGCTTTATTCGGCAATGGAGTGGGGGGAGGGGCGCTGATGTATTTGCTTCCAACTCAGCCAACTCAAGAGAAGAGGGACGACGACGCCGCTCTTCGATGGACATAACAACTATATCGATGGTCGAGACGAGTCTAGACAAATTAATTATTTCCAAAGCCATTCAGTACTCAACAGCAGCAGGACTTCATTTTCACCCGAATCTTTAATTGACCACGAAGCACACAATGCTCACGTTACACAGTACATACACACAACGTTCTTTGTGTGTGGAATGGTCTTGGTACACACATGTACAGTGTACAGTTGTATACCTACACTGCTACCCACACACACACACACACACACACACACACACACACACACACACACACACACACACACACACACACACACACACACACACAGGCATCGTTTACCAGTCAGAGCCGAGGAACAGAAAGAGATGGAGGAGATTGAATTGAAGTCTGGCGAACTGAATGGTAATTAATAATGAACCAGTATTGATGAATTCGTTTTCATTCAAGCGCCACTGAACAAGTGAGACGTAGAATGAAAAGGAGATGCGGTGGAGGAGGATAGGGTAGAATGAGGAGATGGGGCGGAGGAGAATAGGGTAGGATGAGGAGATGGGGTGGATCTGAGACAGAGAGACAGAGAGAAAGAGAGAGAGATAGTGAGTGAGTGAGTGAGTGAGAGAGAGAGAGAGAGAGAGAGAGAGAGAGAGAGAGAGAGAGAGAGAGAGAGAGAGAGAGAGAGAAATAATCAGAGGAAGCAGAAGACTAGGCAGCAACAACAGTTAATGAAATGGACGAGAGATCTGTTGGACAGTTGGAAATGCACACATGCATGGTTGAAGAGAGTGGCATAATGGTTAATTCACGTTCTTAGCTAAACAGCCAACCATAACAAAGCCGTTCAGTTTGAAAAGCCTCTTCAGCCCGTTGTCTATCATGTTCCATTTGCAGTTCTGCTTACATTTCAAGGTAAACATGGAATGCGATTACACTTTACATACATGTACATGGCAGGGTTGTACCAATATCACATGCCCTCTCTTGGTAGTAAGCTTAAGCCTAAGTCTTATCGGACCGGAAACTGCTTATTTGCGTAGCTTTACCTTGGGGTGGACGGCGACATTTCCGGTGTAAATAAAGCGCGCGAGTTGTAGGCTATAATTATCATTGGGTCAATGGGATTAATTACTTGTTGCCCGTGCGCAAGATGCTTTTGGTATCACTGGAAATGCTCTGAACTGGCTTACTTCCTACCTCGAAGGAAGGCATTTTTCAATGCTTTAGATTCGGCCAAATCTTACACTCTGCCTTCCACTACTGGAGTACCTCAGGGTAGTGTTCTTGGCCCATTTCTTTTCTCTATGTTCATATCACCCGTTAACTTCCTCATCCAATCTTTCGGGATCCAGCACCACCAATATGCAGATAACACACAGCTATATACCTCTCTTACCTCTGGAAATACCACCTGCTATAACATTACTAATTGTGCGCAGAAGCTGTAAACCGTTGGTTCCTGGAAAATGGTCTTCTCCTAAACCCATCAAAAACCGAAGCCACAGTCTTTGGGACCAGGTCGCAAATCGCCAAACATCAGCACCTCCAACCCACCTTCTCAAATACAACCTTAAATTTATCATCCGCTGTTAAAATACTCGGAGTGAAACTTGACTGGACTCTCTTAATGGACTCCCAAACTGCTGAAATTCTTCGCTCTACCAATTTCCACACTCGTGCTCTGCGACACATGATCACATATCCGACCTTTCCTCACAAAAGACATTGCGAACACCATCGCATGTGGAATAGTTAACTCACGTCTGGACTACTGCAACAGCCTTCTCTACGGAACATCTTCAAAAAACTTAACGTCTCTTCAGCGAGTCCAAAAAACCTCGCACGGATCGTCTGCACTGCTTCATATCATTCTAGTAGCAAACCACTTCTGCAATCCCTCCACTGGCTACCTGTCAAAGAAAGGATTACTTACAAAATCACCATCATTACCTACAACTGTTTAACAACAAAGACATCAGAAACTCCACATCGCTGACAACTTTCAAGAAGCATCTAAAAACTAAACTTTTTACACAAGTCCATCTTGACTGACTTTTTCCTGCTCCGAGTGCTTCTGAATCGTTGCTACGGTTTTTAGTCGATTGCTTACCAACCCATGGCACTTAAATCTAAAATCTCTACATAATTATAATTAGGGCCTATTATTATTATTATTATTATTATTATTATTATTATTATTATTATTATTATTATTATTATTATTATTATTATTGTCCCGCGTTATCTCGTGTCAGTCAGATTAATGGGCGAAATATATTTTATGCTCAAAGCTAATCTTTTCATCGAGAGCTGATCACTGTTGAAACGACTATCAGGGCCGCATTCGTCGGCTGCAGGGCGATTGGCAATTGTTATTTATTATTAATGCCATTTAGAAGAAAAATCTCATCAGCGTAACAATATTTTCTATGATCAAACGTACTTCACCCTGGTGGGGTACGTATATATATACCGTACCACTTAGTTTTAAATTTTGACAAATTTCTTTTTTTCGTTTTTTCGACAGCTTGCGCAAGTAGACTGAGCAATTGAAGTAGCCTGAGCAAGTAGCCTGAGCAAGTAACCTGAGCAAGTAGCTTGAGCAAGTAGCCTGAGCAAGTAGTCTGAGCAAGTAGCGTGAGCAAGTAGTCTGAGCAAGTAGCCTGAGCAAGTAGTCTGAGCAAGTAGCCTGAGAAAGTAGTCTGAGGAGCAAGCAGATTAATCAAGTGACTGCAAAGCATGAATTCCTCTTGCCAACCGATCTGTGTTCGACTGTTTGCCGATAGAACGACGTCGTATATTTGTCTATTTGTTCCGAGGAGAGCATACACTCTACAGTCATGTAGGTCCTTCTGCCTCAATAGTTTCTCTTCCTACAGACAGATGATCTACACCCGCATGCCATGGCGGCTTCCATTGCATGCATCTACATCGTTGCTATACATGTAGACATAGACAAACGCTTCGTCGTCGTCTAGCTGTGTAAATTCTGCGGATTGCAGTCACCTATGGTCACTGCTGTGTGTACCCTCGTTCCGGTCGACTGAGTCCCCGTTCAAGAGGAATCAGCTGCGCAGAGAATGCCTAGGCAACCAGCCATATACATATGTAGCCTATCATACGCTATGTGGTAGGCTACGGGTCTGACATTACCCATGCGCTGACAATATTAGCCTATTATGCAGGGATCTTACAAGATCGACTTATTATATTCACATTGTTTTAACTTATATTGTAAGTCTACCCAAAACACGTTAAGGCTCTTAACTGTTTGCTCATAATTGGATTGGTGTATCTTCAACGGCTAATAGAATTTTGATATCGGTTGTAATGAATGAAAACTTGAACGGATAAACCTCTGTCTAAAAGTGAGTCAAACTTTTCTTTCATTTTAACTTGTCGGTTCTTCATCTGATCATCGACCTTATTGGCTGCTAATGACAGACATTGGATGAGTAGACCCTCTACTGTAGGGTTCCAATAGCTAAAAATGTGCATTTTAAAAAATACATGCAGATCTATATAATTATGTATTACGGTACCGGTAAGTATACTATACCCAAAACACGTTTAAGCTCTAAACTAATTATGGACTAGAGTCACTATAGCCTATGGACTAGGAACTCCGAAAGCATGTTTTTTATCAAAAGAGAGAGTACTATTTCAACATCAGCATGGATTCCAATTTTACCTCCATGCCCCTTCTAAGCAGAGCCCTGCGCCGGCCGCGCCGCGCCGCCGCCGCCGACACTTTGTGGGCGCCGCCGCCGCCGATTTTTTTGAGTCGGCGCGCCGACGCCGCCGACGCCGCCGCCGCCGAAAATTTGTCGGCGCGCCGCCGATGCCACGTGGATTCGGTTATTTCTTTTCGTTGCATTTTTCATCTCTTGCATGAAAAATTCCTGCGTCAATGAAAATAGAATCTTTCTCTTATATACATCGATTTTTCCTGGCAACACCGTTTTTGCATCAATGCTATGAAGCCTATGATGCTACCTATTCTTTTGGACTTTTCGAACAGTGCGCTTAACGTTTAAACTTCTGCGGATTTTGTGATTTGATTTGAATTATGGCATCAACAAAGGTAAAAAGAACTCTAGGTATGCCTAAGTGATTGCTATGCCGTGTGTGCGTTCCTGCCTGATAGTCCGCTAGGATGGAACAGAACCGTCTGCCCTCTAGTATTAGGACACACGTTACTATTACGTTGCAAAGAGGTGTCGCTCTGCAATTTTATGCAGGCGATTGGTCGTGTCTACAGGCTTGTGATTCTCCATTGCCGGCCAGTTATTACCTAATTCCAATTTTTCTCACCAGTATCAAACTCCTACGCTGTACGTGACCTAGCCTATGTGAAATTGGTGATTAATTAAGATTTCGAACATTAATAGGCTTGTCTATATGAAAAGTGGAGTAATGTTAGGCAATTGAACAATAGATCCTATTTTGTCAACAATTTGAGTAACGTCTCATAAATGGGATCGGATTAGGAAAATAAAAACATTTCCCGCATATAACAAGTGTAACTTAGGGTGACTTCTCTTGCTTAGATCGTAAGACTTGTACATAGCAATTGAATTTAAAGAAGATGTTAAGTGTTTCGCATGGAAGTCGTTCGGATTATTGGCCGATAAATCAAAAAGGTGGTGAATTTTGATCAAGTTTACTACTCAGTGTGCTTTGACAAGGGTAAATAAAAAAACCTGCATGCACCCTCAACAGTTGATAAGATTGCATGATAACTCCCACTTTGTGGCAGACAAAAATTTCTACGCAAACACAGTACGTATCTATGTATGTATGTATGTATGTATGTATGTATGTATGTATGTATGTATGTATGTATGTATGTATGTATGTATGTATGTGTGAGCTAATTTTGTATAGTCTATGTAGTCAGTTGATGTTTAGGCGTACGAATAGACCAGCTCAAGGTCAGCGTCTAGACAGTTAGGCCTGCAGGTGACAGACTGGCGGGAAAGTTGGCGCGGCTCGGCCGACCGTCGCCGGAGAGCGCGAGAGAGAGAGGGATAGGCAGACAGACAGACGGACAGATAGAAGGACAGAGCGGCAAGGGGAAGAGTGTATGTCTAGACAGTGAGTTAAGTTGTAGAAGAAGGAGTTGGTAGTAGAGAATAGAAGACGTTTTAGAGAACAGTGGAGTTAGATGATAATAGTTGCGTTGCTGTCGTTGAATTCAAGCGTTTGTCGTCGTTGATCCGTTGTTGTGTTATTTTGCGTTGTTATGAAAGAAGAAGAAAATACAAGAAACAGAGCTTTGTTGTAATTGAACAAGTTAAGAACTTTAGAAACTTATACACTAGCTTTAGATACCGAAGTACAGTGACTAGGTTAGGCATAGGCTGCGCTACTGAACACTGAAAGAAAAAGGAAGAAAACTTTGAAGGTCAATTGGAGGTTGACATTTTGGTGGCAGCGGTGGGATACTGAATTCAAGCCGGTGGGATACTGAATTCAAGCCGGTGGGATACTGAATTCAAGCCGGTGGGATACTGAACTCAAGCAAAGGACGTTGGGATAGCGAACTCATTTGGAGGAATATTTTCAGTCGGAGGAATATTTTCAGTTGGAGGAATATTTTCAATTGGAGGAATATTTTCAATTGGAGGAATATTTTCAGTTGGAGGAATATTTTCAGTCGGAGGAATATTTTCAATTGGAGGAATATTTTCAATTGGAGTTGGAGGAATATTTTCAATTGGAGGAATATTTTCATTTGGAGGAATATTTTCAATTGGAGGAATATTTTCAGTTGGAAACGCATCCGAACAACTGGTGAGAAGATACAACGGACATACGAACGACATTACGACAACGCAACGCCAGAGAGAGGTATACAAAACTTGCTTGTTTACCCAAGGAGCCATAAGAATTAAAGTCAGCCAATCACAGATATTCATAGCCACTCCCTTGATTTCTTCACGGTAATCACTGAAGTAAAGAAGTAAGATGGAGAAACTTACAGAACAAAAGCAAGCCAGTATAAAGAAGATGTCTTCTGATCGATTAATAAAGTTATTAATTGAAGAGGGTCTAGACGTAGAAGAAGTCGAAGAGATGTCTAGAGAAAATTTGATGGGAGCATTAGCAGAGGTTTGGCTTAAAAAGGAAGCTGAAGAGAAAGGTGCTGTGGGTGGTGTTGAGGAGAAACCAATTGAAAAACCACCGGCACCGATGTCTATGGAGGCATTGATGCAATTTATGATGATGAGGGAGGAGCAACGCAGACAAGAAGAGAAAGCGAAAGAGGAGCAACGCAGACAAGAAGAAAAAGAACGGAAACAAGAAGAGAAAGAGAAAGAGGAACAAAGGAGACAACAGGAGAAGGAGAAAGAAGAACAACGTAGACAAGAAGAGAAAGAGAAAGAGGAGAAACGGAGACAGGAGGAGAAAGAGAAAGAGGAGCAGCGGAGACAGGAAGAGAAAGAACGGAAACAAGAAGAGGAACAACGGAGAAAAGAGGAGAAAGAGAAAGAAGAGCAACGGAGACGAGAGGAGAAAGAACAAAAACAAGAAGAGAAAGAGAAAGAGGAGAAACGGAGACAAGAAGAGAAAGAACGGAGACAAGAAGAGATTGAACGAACAGAAAAGCTTCGATTAGAGGAAAAAGCAAGAGCAGAACAAGCAGAAAGGATGAGACAAGAAGAGATACAGATGCAGAAGCAGCAGTTCCAGCTTCAGCTAGAACAACTGAAAAGAGATCGTGACGAAGCTGAACGAAGAAGAATGGAATTGATGATAGAATACGAGAGAGCAAGGAAAAGTGATGAAGAAATACGAAAACAACAGATGGAAGAGCAAAAGATTCGTGAGGAAGACAAAGAAGCCATGCGTTTGGCAGAATTACAAAGAGCCGAAGAGATTCGACAGGAAGAATTAAAAATGGAGAAAGAAAATTTGGAAAAAGCGGAAAGAGAAAGGGAAGAACAATTAGAATTAGAACAAAAGAAACTCGCTCTTAAGGAAGCTCAGCTCCGAGAAATGGCTATAGAAAAGGAGGAACGCAGAAAACAGTTAGAATTGTTGCAGCAAAAGATAGAACAAGAAGAACTGCGTAGGGTAGAAGATCAAAATAGACTGAGGGAACGAAATGAAGACGAAAGAAGAAGCCGTGAAGAGTCAGAACGAAACAGGATCAGAGAAAGTGAGACAATGGTGTCCAAGATTAAAAGGATAGGTGATGCAATGAAACACGTATTACCTAAGATGCCATATGATATGATGGAGGTGCCATTATATTTTGAGACAGTTGAGAATGCATTCAACAGTTTTACGGTGGAAAAGCAGTTTTGGGTCAAATTGCTGTTGCCACTAATGACGCCAAGAGCGAGAACGGTGTTGAACCGATTGTCTTTCAATGATCTAGACGATTACGACATAGTGAAAGAACATTTACTGAAAGAATTCAAATTGACAGCGAGAGAATATCGATCACGATTTGGAGATGCGAGGAAAACGGCAGAAGAAACATACACGATGTTTACAGCAAGATTGAAGAATCTGTTGAACTATTATGTCAGAAGTAGGCGAGTGGGCAAAAGCTACGAGAAGTTATTTGATCTATTGGTGGCGGATAAATTGAAAGAATGTCTACCACCAGGTCCACTACAGTTCGTACTAGCAAAAGAGGGTACTGAATGCTTTGAAGCTAGTAATGTTGCAGAACTCGCAGACGTACACGTGAACAATCGAATTGGTCTAATGTTTCAAGACAAACCGAAATATGAAGCATGGGGAAATAGTTCGAAGCAAACCAGGTGGAATAGTAATAACAAAGAAACAGGAAACCAAGCCAGAAATAACGAAGCAAGGAATGATGGTGCTCCTGGAAGACAGTTTGGTCAAGATAGAAGAGAAGCAACGGGTGACAGACAAATGTACAGTCGAATTCCAGTGATGGGACGCCAAAGAGAAAACAATACAGCGTACAATTACAGGCGGGAGAGCACTGAACAGAGAGGGATTGTTAAGAAACGTTGCCATAATTGTCAGTCAGACCGACATCTGATAAAGGATTGCAAAGTACCACCCAGAATGACAAATCTGAGAAATAGATTTACTCGAAGTGCAGAAAATCTCAGAGTAAATCAGATACAAGTAATGAATGCACCGAATCAGTCTGAAGAACAAGACAACCGCGAAACGGAAGTGAAGTCAGTGATGAAGTGCACGCCTCAATTTGCTATACAGAGAGAAATAGTAAATTCTGCTCCAATTAAAGATACTGGTCGAGAAACAGAAAGCAAAGATGAGTGTCAACGTACGAAGAAGTCTTTACTACAGCATGTCAATGTAGAGATACGTGGGAATGATGACAGTTGTCATCCCGTGCAAGTCAGAGCGCTGATTGACTCTGGTACTGAGATTCCAGTAATCAATGAGGAATTGTTGAAAGGAGCGACAGTGGAAGAAATTGGCAGAGTACATTTGCAATGTGTGGCTGGAGAACCCATTCCAGCTAAGTTGGTGAAAATCGAAGTGCGGATGAGTTGTCATAACGAAGGAGGAGATTTGAAAGACAAGGGAGTAAATATCGCGCCATATTTAACCTTGGTGTGTGCCAGCATTCCGGCAGTCTTGTGCAAAGATAACAAAGAAAAGTTCTTGCTGCATCCAGAGATAATCGCAGAACTGAAAGAGGTTCCACCAGTGAATGTATTACAAGGAGAATTGCAAGTGAATGTGACTACAAGAGCACAGAGTCGGAGAAGAGAAGTGGAAGAAGGAGAAGAAGAAAAGTCAAATGAAAGTTTGCTAGATGAGGACACAGAAAGCGATGATGAACAAAGCGTTCAAGAAGAAGAAGAAGGAATAACATCCGGAAACAATGAAATTGAAGAAGAGATGGTTGCATGTGAACGTGATAATGATGATAATTCTGAGAGTGATGGTGAAATAGACACGAGTATGAGGGATTTGTTTGCCGAGAATACGAGTGATGAAAGACAATTGGCAGACGCAAAGAAATTTGAAGAGCAGCAGAGAAATGACGAGTCACTGAGGTCGTGGTGGAAGATAGCTGAAGACAAAGGATCAGAGTTTAGTGTGGTGAATGGGTTGATGTATAAGAAGCATCAAATGTTGGACCAGTTGGTGTATCAGTTGGTGTTGCCGAAGGAAAGAAGAATTCAGGTGATGGAATTGGCACATGAGTCAGTATTTGGCGGACACTTGGGAGAAGAGAAGACAAGGGAACGTATCAAGTTGTCCTTTGTGTGGCCAAGAATGCGTAGAGATGTGGTGAAGTTCTGCAAGTCCTGTGAGAAGTGTCAGTTGAAAGCACGAAGTTTGGTGATGGATCGAGTGCCGATTACACCAATACCAAGAGAAGATGTACCGTTCAGAAGAATGACCATGGACGTCGTAGGACCAATCGAACCGACTTCAGCAGCAGGGCATAAGTATTGTTTGTGCATCGTGGACTCATGTACAAGATGGCCGACAATATTCTTGATGAAGTCATTGACCGCTAAGGCTGTATGTGAAGCTTTGATGAAGCTGTTCATGGATGTGGGAGTTCCGTCAGTAATCACGAGCGATAGAGGGACGAATTTCACAGCCAGTCTAACAAGAGAATTTCTGAAACTGATGGGGTGTTGTCCTCGATTCGATTCGCCAGGACATCCAGAAGCGGCAGGATTGGTGGAGAGATGGAATCAAACGTTCAAGAAAATGATTCATCATGTCGTTGTGGAAAATCCGAGACAGTGGCATAAAATTATTCCATTTACAGTCTGGGCATTGAGAGAAGTGCCTAATGCAACTACAGGAGTGGCACCGTATTTGCTGGTCTATGGAAAGTTGCCGAGAGGGCCACTCACCATCCTTAAAGAAAGCTGGACCAAAGAAATAAATCTACCACCGAACATTGGAGTGCAACCGGCAAAGTACCTGAAGAATTTAAGAGCAGACATGGAAAAGGCCTTGACATTCGCCGAGAGCTGTGCTGAAGAAAAGCAAAAACAGTACGCCAGTCAATACAACAAAAGAGCAAAAGATAAAGAATTCGAGCCAGGAGAGAATGTCATCGTGCTGTATCCAACGTCAACCAATAAATTGATCTCCCGATGGCATGGTCCATGCACGGTCCTGCAAAGAAGATCCAAATATTCGTATCTGGTGGACATGAACGAAAACGGTCGACGGATTATCCATGCTAACAAGATGAGGAAGTTCATTACGAGAACATTGTCTTGTGGTCTGATCGTGGAAGAGGATGACGAATTTGGATCAGTGGTAGAAATACCGCTGAAGGAAGACTATTCAGAGACAAAACAGAAGTCACTTCAATTAGATTACGAACAAATTGGACATCTGACCAGCAAACAGCAGAAACAATTACTTGATGTACTGAATCGATATGCAGACAGATTTTCAGACCAACCTGGATTATGTACATTAGTAGAACACGAAGTGGTACTGAGACCAGACTTTCGAGAAAAAGAATTCGTGGCATATCGAATACCATTAATATACCGAGCAGAAGTGGAAAAACAAATACAAGAGATGCTGAAAGAAAACATCATTCAACCATCGTCAAGCAGAATGGCAAGTCCACTTGTCATTGTCAAAAAGAAGAATGGATCCTTGAGATTGGCTTGTGACTACAGATACATTAACTCTTTTACTGAAAACTGCCGATATCCTATGCCAATCGTCAACGATGTCTTGAACAAAGTTGGAAAATCCAAGTTCATTTCTGTTATGGACTGTCGCAGTGCATATTGGACTTGTCCTGTGAAAAAGAGTGACCAATGGAAGACTGCGTTTGTTACACATAATGGACTGTATGAATTTACGCGTGTTCCTTTTGGAATGATTAACTCTGGACGGACTTTTGTAAAAGCGATAAATATGATTTTGCAACCGATACATGATTTCACTGAACCTTATGTTGATGACATTGCAGTGCATTCTAATGATTGGGACATTCATTTAAGACATTTGGAATTATTTTTGAAACAAATAAGACTGCATAATGTAACATTGAACTTGAAGAAATGTGTGTTTGGTAAGAGTGAGGTGAAGTTCATCGGTCACCTCATAGGATCAGGGAAGAAGATGATGAATCCAGATAGGATTGACAGTTTAATTAATTTGAAGAAACCTGAAACCAGGAAGGAAGTGAAGCAAGTCTTAGGATTTTTTGGGTTTTACAGACAGTTTATTTGTAATTTTGCTGAAATTGCTAAACCATTGACAGACTTGACCAGCAAGAAAGTACCTGAGAACATTGTTTGGACTGATGCACATCAGAAATCTTTTGATTCCCTTAAACAGATTGTCTTATCAAATGTGATTCTATATATGTTTGAGGTTGGGAAACCATTTAATTTGTACTGTGATAGCAGTGATTTTGCTGTGGGAGCTGTACTGTCTCAGGTGGACGAGGAAGGGATTGAACGTCCCGTTTCATTTATCAGTCAGAAGCTGACAGATACTCAGAGGAGGTGGGCGACGATTGAGAAGGAAGCCTATGCAATCATATGGGCTTTAAACAAGTTGAAAGAAATTCTTATTGGTTCTAAAATCAATGTGTTTACAGACCATAATCCTTTAGTTTATTTGACTGAATCAATGTCGAAATCTGCTAAATTAGTCAGATGGTCTTTATCATTGCAAAATTTTGACATTCTGCTGAACTACAAGAAAGGTAAATTGAATGTAGTAGCTGATTGTCTGTCTAGATTGTAGTGTAAGATATTTTATGATGTATTATGTTATGGACTATTTGCATTGTTTAGTTAAGGTACGTTCGCTAATTTTTATAGATAATTAGCTCTCTTTAAAAGAAAGGAGGGAGGTAATGTGAGCTAATTTTGTATAGTCTATGTAGTCAGTTGATGTTTAGGCGTACGAATAGACCAGCTCAAGGTCAGCGTCTAGACAGTTAGGCCTGCAGGTGACAGACTGGCGGGAAAGTTGGCGCGGCTCGGCCGACCGTCGCCGGAGAGCGCGAGAGAGAGAGGGATAGGCAGACAGACAGACGGACAGATAGAAGGACAGAGCGGCAAGGGGAAGAGTGTATGTCTAGACAGTGAGTTAAGTTGTAGAAGAAGGAGTTGGTAGTAGAGAATAGAAGACGTTTTAGAGAACAGTGGAGTTAGATGATAATAGTTGCGTTGCTGTCGTTGAATTCAAGCGTTTGTCGTCGTTGATCCGTTGTTGTGTTATTTTGCGTTGTTATGAAAGAAGAAGAAAATACAAGAAACAGAGCTTTGTTGTAATTGAACAAGTTAAGAACTTTAGAAACTTATACACTAGCTTTAGATACCGAAGTACAGTGACTAGGTTAGGCATAGGCTGCGCTACTGAACACTGAAAGAAAAAGGAAGAAAACTTTGAAGGTCAATTGGAGGTTGACAGTATGTATGTATGTATGTATGTATGTATGTATGTATGTATGTATGTATGTATGTATGTATGTATGTATGTATGTATGTATGTATGTATGTATGTATGTATGTATGTATGTATGTATGTATGTATGTATGTATGTATGTATGTATGTATGTATGTATGTATGCATAAAATTTATGTATGTAAGTATGCATGCATGCATAAAATCTATGTATGTAAGTATGCATGTATGTATGAGCGTAAGTATGTTTGCATGTTTGCATGCATGCAGATATACAATTTCAGCAGGTCGCGTCAAGAAAAATGGACCTCTAGAATTTCTGACGGGTCATAAGGCAGGTCAAGAGTAAAATAGCCAGGTAGCACCGCCACTACGCCAACAGTTCTTTAAGTGTTATTAGTAGGTTACGTAAGCTGGGGGCCTGAATTTGAAAACGTTGTCATGTGTTTTTCTTAATCAAGCCTTTGCAGAATTTTGCAATTGGACGTTAATTCAGGGAGTAATTGTTTCTAATCAATGCTGACTAAAGGCAAGATAATTGCCAAAAATAATGGCTGAACACGCTTATATTGATAATATAGAGTTCTTGTGTAACAACATTCAAAATAATTATGCGACGCTGGAGCAGTAATTCCACGACGCCGTGCTGCGCCGCCGACGCCGACATTTTGAGGGCGCCGCCGCCGCCGATTTTTGTTTGTCGGCGCGCCTCCGCCGCCGACCAAAAATGACCGGCGCGCCGCCGCCGACACTCTCATGTCGGCGCAGGGCTCTGCTTCTAAGCATACAAGACAACATCTCTAACGCAATTGAAAATAATGAATAGCCTACTCCCTTGGTATCTTCCATGATGTATAGGCCTACCTAAAACCTTTGATTCCGTAAATCATCATATTTTGGTCAAAAAACTTTATAACTATGGAATAAGAGGCACATAATTATAATGGTTTGTTAACTATCTTGAAAATCGTTTTCAACTGGTTTCTGTTAATAGGCTAATTGTAATTCTGATCTACAACCCATTTCTCACGGTGTCCCTCAAGGATCTAATCTTGGTTCACTTTTATTTTTAATCTATATTAATGATTTACCTAATGTAGGCCTATCACCTTCTATGTATTTTGTTCTATTTGCTGATGATTCTAACTTATTTCATTCTGATAAATCTATTGATACTCTATTCAACACTGTTAATTCTGAGCTTCACCGAGTCGTTGATTGGTTTCGATCAAATAAACTTACTCTAAATTTGGATAAAACCAACTATATCCTCTTCAGATCCCATAAGAAAAAATATCCCAATGAACTTCCTATTTTACTTATCGAAGAGACTCCTGTCACCCAAGTAGCATTCAGAAAATTGTGGGGGCGTATACATTGACCAGCATCTAAATTGGGTGGAGTACATCAATAATATCTTTAGCAAAATTGCCAAGACTGTTGGTGTGCTATTTCGCTCATCTAAACTAATTCCTATCTCTATCCGGTCTATGCAGTACAATTCTCTTATTTAACCTTATTTAACCTAGGGCCTACTGTAATTTAATCTGGACGTCTACTTACAAATCTAATCTTGTGAGACTATAGTCACCCTTCAAAAATATGCAATCCGATTTGTAGCCAAATAGTTGGGGTACCCGGCGTTGCCCGGCCAATTCCTTACTTCCCCACCCTCACTGCCGGCTCCCCAAACGCCTGCTGGCCACCCACCTCACCCCATCCCACCACATTACACCCCGCCCAACCACACCCCCACCTCACCCTACCCACACCGACACACTAGTAAAGGTTAAGAATGAAAAGCTAAAAAACTGTTCAAATGCATGCCGGTGAAAAAGCGAAAATTAGGGTTTTCGCCCCCGCCCAGGCCCGCGCATGGTGGGAAAAATTCGCCAACCCTCCACTGGGTGGTCCTGATGGCCCTCTGTCTAGGTAGAAAGTCTCAGATCATTAGTTGCGTCTTACTGGAAATTTTTTCTTCTCCCCCCAATAATATCCTGTCCGACCCGGCCCCTGCGGGGCGAGGTGTGTGTTGGGCGGGGGTGAGGTGATCCCAGTAGCACTCGGTCTAGCTAGAATGTTTCAGGTGAATAGCTGTGAAACTATGGCGACGGAATGGATAGTGAATTATGTCTAAAAAAATTTTAAATATTTGAATTTGGATATTGAGCATTGCAATCAGACAACATTCTTCATGTTTGAATTATTACAAATCGATCAAATTAGTTACTTGCAAATAGGAGAGTTTATGTACCGTTATAACAACGGCCTTTGACCACTTGTAGGCCTATTAAACCTATTTAATGATTTCTTTAAAACCTTACCTCTGATCGCCATCTTATCCAACTGTAAAATTAACTCTTTATGACTCTCCCTATACGCTCATAGGCCTACTAGGCTAACAGTTGTCTATTCTTTATACAATGTAGTCTACTGGCTCCCAATGTTGGAGCTCTCTTCCTACATATCTTCATTCCCAACCTAACACTAGATTATTTAAGCATAAACTTCGCCTATAATATTATCTAGGCCTACTTAAAACACTTCCTGATATTAAATAGTTATGGTTTCTGCTCAGTGGTTTCGCCAAGCCCTTAGTTAAGTCATTAGTTAAGAGTTGTTTTTCTTGTTGATTTAGGTGCATTGTACTCTATTTGTCGAATGCATATTACTATTTTATCTTTTTTCTCTTCCTAATGATCTTTGTATTCCTGCAATTGAGTGTGCTGTCATTTGCTTTATTATTTTTATAGGTCCTAAGCCGCCCTATTTTGCATGATTACTGGGTGGCCCTATTAGCGGGATTGTCTATCCCTTCTGGGTTTCCTCTTCTTAACCAAATTATGTTAGAGTATTGTGTTCACTGCCATAACTGTATTATTTTTGTTTGGTTCAGAAAAAAGTTGAATGTCAAATGTTTTGTTCTGTTTCTACGTGTGACAGAGTCACAGTTAAAGAAGCTATCCTCTCCTATATAGTGATGCAAACAGTAGAATCTATTCAACAGCAATGTCGTCATTGTTGAAGAACTCGAACAAGCAGTGCTGAGGAAAGCTAAGGTGAGATGCAAAACGGCGCTATAAAAATAACGACCTGTCTGATTTGACATGGTAGACCTACCGTTGGCTGATATTTCTAATCCCAGGCGTCTTTCGTCCCATTATTCATCCCATCCTACATGCAGTGGGATCACTGAGATGAGCTTCATAGGCCTTTATTTCCATAATTTGCAATTTAACAATCATGGGAGTTATTCATCAGGACGAAGAAATTAAATGTAAAGAAGATGCCAAACATTTGGTAAAGAATTGTTGGCAGGCCATAGCCTACATGTAAGGCAGGTCAAGAGCAAAAATAGGCACTGTAGCCTACGTTAGATATCTTTGTCAATAAATTTTATTATGAGAATGTTATAAATGACTTTGCATAATCGTTTATTTTGTTTACTTTCCTCTGCGAACTGTTGTGGAAAACCGTCTGCAGTCTTGATGCAACGCTCCTCGTGCTCTTCGTTTAGTTGACTTTTAGAAAATGTTTCGCTCACATCTTCCGATGTAATCCCTACGATCTGCGTCGTGCGATTATCATATTTTATTAGAGACATTTCCGTTTTCCAAGTTGAAATTGAAACGTTAAACTTAATAATCATGCAGTCTTAAGTTTATTGCTTACACTTAGCATAGGACTTAGTCAAGACTATGCAAATGTATACGTTCATGCATAATTTTGTCCGACTGCTTCATTTTTGTAATAGGCTTATACTGCCCTACTGTTATCTACTTCTATGCAGGTTACGAGTCATATCCCTATAAGTATAGGGCCTATAGCCGATAATTAAGGCTTCGAATGGAAATTCGTAGGCTTGGTTCTACGTGTGTGCGATCGCTCGTAAGCGACGACCGATCAGTTTTTACCCATCGACAGTATACTAGGCTTATTTATTTTATAGGCTACGGATGAAATGTTCAAAATGAACTCTAGCAATCAGACCTCATGTTAGTTGAAAAGATTTGGCTTATGATTAAGTTCCATTTATATTTCGCTGTTAACACCGATCGAGTAATAACGGCGAGGTTTCTCAGGCAATAATAGTAGACGCAGTTGAAGTAGAATTCTCGAAGCATTTGACTGTCTTGACTTGGGTTTGAACGCCCTGGCCATCCTCAACTGAGGAGTAGGGCCTATAATTATAGCGCATGAAATTGTGAAAGATAATCTTAGTCCGACCGTCCTCGTTTTTTAAAATATCTATCAGACTATCTATTAATAAAATTGAAATTCCAAATGTTTTCTTTCTTTTATTTTGTATCATTGTATTATTTTTATTTTTTTATCTTTTATCTTAGATTTTACTTCCAATAAACAATTTGCTCTAAAGCATCGACTGATCTACTATCGAGAGCGACAGACGAGACAGATCAACAGACCAGCAGATCAGCAACACTGTAGGCTGCTGTTGCTGATTCGATGACAATAAACGATCATCGCTGCAACTGTTGACGTCATCCTTTGATCGAGGGAAGTCGAAGACGAAGGCATGCAGAGGGAGGAGCAGAAGATCGGCAGAATGGCAGCAGCAGCAGCTGGCAGCAGCAGCAGCAGCAGCAACCGGTTGCTTCGAAAGGAAGTGGAATCGTTAAACACGAGGTTGAGAAAGTTCAACCAGGAAAACGACGACCTTCTGCAGAGGATGAGTGATCTGAAATTCGAGAAAGAACGAAAAGAGGAGGAGTTCGAACAGGAGAAGCTGATTCTTCGCACGAAGATTCGAGATCTGGAGAGAGACAGACTGGATTTCGGTCATCAGGTGGATTCAATTCGAAGGGATTTGGACGAGAAAGGTCGGATAAAACAACAGAAGGCGTCGATGGAAGACGAGGAAGTGAGCAGGAGGCAGATGGAAAGCCTGAGACAGGAGCACGTACGGCGGGAAAGGGAGCTCCTCGAACGATTGAACAGCTTACGAATGGAAAAGGAATCGAAGGAGAGGGGATGGAAGAAGGAGGTGGAAGAGCTGAAGGTGACAGTTCAGTCAAAGCAAAGGACGATTGATGAGATGAGACTGGAAAAGGATCGAATGAAGGTCAGAGCTCTTCCAGTGGAGGAAGAGAAACGATTAAGAGAGGAATTGATTGAGATGAGGAGAGCAATGGAGTCAGATGCGAGAGACTTGAAGGATGCTCTGAGAGAGAACGATGAACTGAGGAAGGACGTCGGAGGACGCAATGAAGGATTGCAGAGGCGTCGAATGGACGATGAACTAAACGAATTGCTGAGGTTGAAAGACAGAGAGCTGGATGAGGCTAGAAGAGAGATCGATCGACTGAAGAGGACTCGCAACTCTGCAGTCGATCATGCATCGTCAACTGAAAGGGAAGCCTCACTTCGACGGGAGATCGATCGACTGACTGCCATGCTTGACGCCAAAGAGAGGCTTCTTGAGGAGGAGGCGACAAAGGACCAGGACAGACTTCGTAGAAGAGCAGATCTCCAGCTGAACGATGAACACAGGGATCGGGCGATGAACCTTGAACATGATTTGAACCGACTGAACTCCATGTTGACTTTGAAGGAGAGACAGTTGCAGGACGCGAGGAAGGAAGCGCTGCGGCTCCAGGAGGAGCTGGTCAGCGTGAAAGGAAAGACTAGCAGCAGTGACAGAGAAGAGGAACGATTGAAGAAGGAAGTGGACAGACTGACGGTCATTGTCCAGTCGAAGGAGACGCTCCTGGAGGAGAGTCGGACAGCCAAGGAACAGCTGGAAAGAGATATCCGAGAGACTCGCTCTTTCCTCAAGAGTACGTCGGACACAAACCAGGATTTGGTCGACAAGAATTTGGAGTTGGAGCGAGCGTTGGCTAAGACGAAGATGGAACGAGAGCAGAGGGGTCCTGATGAGAAAGTCAGTCCCTACCTAAGAAATCTTCTCAAGGAACAAGAGTCACACATCGAAGATCTCCAGAGACAAGTTGGTACGATTAAGACAACGATCATGGACAATGCGAAGACAAAACATTTGGCCATCCTAGCTGCAATGCCAGAAATGGACTCCGACGACAAAGAGATGCGACAAGGCGAAGGACTCCTTCGAGAGTTGAAGCATGCGAAGAGAAACCTCGACTTCAGCCAAAGACGAATCTCACAGCTGGAGAACTGGATCGACGAGATCTACACGACGACGGGCGCCATCTCAGGCGGCGGCCCCGGCGGTGGCCCCGGCGGCCCCGGCGGCGGCCCCGGCGGCGTAGGGTCCGTCGGACGACCGACGATGGGTCGGCGGCTGCAGCAGAGGACATCCGGAGATCACCGATCAGTTCTGGCCGCATCCAAGAGGACTGCGAGGGGCGTAGGCCTACTTGCATTGCCTGGAATCGCGGATGTGGATGAGAAGACATCACTGGAAAGAAGCTATTCCAATTTGATGTCCAGCAGACGAACAAATGCCAATCGCAGAAATCGACCGTCCTGGAATATGACGACCTCGACGTCATAACTCTATTGTTATCTTCATAGCACTTGAAAATATACCAACAACTGTTGCCTTAGGTTTCTCATGCTTCCTTCCAAGGACTTCCAGCACTCCTACGATGTTGTCCATGCTAGAAGTTCGCCTCATATATATATATAGCTGGTCTGCCTGTTTTCAAAGTGCTTTATCTAATTCGTTTGATACTTGTTTCTTCCAGGATCATGACCTTACTATTGTTCTTCATTTTCATCTAATTTGAAATTTTTATTCTTGACTCTTCGCATTCGTTTTTTTTTATTTGGCCAACTATTTCCTTTTCTTTCTGTTTCTCGTTTTGTCTTCTTCTTCTTCAGTCATCGACTATTAATAGACTTTCTGAGGCGACGTTTTTCTCGCCGACTTCCTTGTGAGGTCACAGACTATATAATTATGTATGCTTCATATAGTCCTTTCTATAGGCCTATAAATAAAAATGTAAAAAGTTACTGTTTGTTACCTCGGATCTCGGAAAGTTCCTCACCGATTGTTTTCAAAATTTTCGCAAACCGTTCCATTCAAACATCAGCGGTTTTTTTGCCTTTTGGGAAAAAGCGCAATCTTTACGACAAAAAACACTTTTAATTCCATTCGATAGACGTCGATTGAGTCCAGCCATTTTGAGTTTGAACTTTCACGCATTCGTTCGCCCATTCTTCGGGCGCGTTTCAAACCCATTCTTCGGGCGCGTTTCAAAAGGTATATCCGGCCGTCTTTTATAGCGCAAGTTTATATGTAACTGTCGGTTTTTACAAAATCGTCCATTTGCGGCCGTTTTCCGCGCGTCTTTCTACAGTTTTCACGCATCCGTCCGTCCATTTTTCGGGAGGGGAGGGGAGGGGAGGGGAGGGGAGGGAGGGGAGGGGAGGGGAGGGGAGGGGAGGGGAAAGGGGAGGGGGACAGTCTTTTCAGCCACAGCAACGCGTGGCCGGGTACAGCTAGTAGCATTATATAGTTGTAGGCTTAATTGTAATACGACAATTTATATGGCATCGTAAGTGGTACTACTACTTGTATGATGTTTTACCTGAGGAAATTGACATAAAAATTATATGGGGTTGGAAGGTCATGAGCGCCTGCAGTATACTGCAATCTGAACAGATTTGTTTTACCAGGATCATAGTCAACATCTTCACCACCCAGTGGCGTAGCCAGGAATTTTTCATGGGGGGGGTTTTATGGCCGGAAACCCTGTTTTTTGCTATTTTTCTTACTTAAATGGGAAAATAACCTTAAAAAAACCTTTTTTCGGAGCCAATGGGGGGGGGTTTTAACCCCCGAAACCCCCCCCCTTGCCTACGCCACTGTCACCACCACCACCGCCGCCACCACCACCACCACCACGACCACCGCCACCACCACCGCCACCACCATCACTACCACCATCATCATTATCATCATTCATCGTCATCATTATCATTATCATCATCATCATCATCATCATCATCATCGGTATCTTTAATGCTTCCACTGATCATCACGTAGGCCTATCAAATCTAATCTGAATTTCCATTGCGTAAACTGGGATTGAACTCGATTCACTACAGCCATGAAACCTCAAACTTTAGTCGGCGTCGATACCCGCTCCGGTCCGTCCATCGAGGTAGCCAATTAAAACAGATGACAAACGGCTTTTATTTAACCATTCTCCAATTGAAGCCAACTATACAGGGTGGCCCAAAAAAAGTGATAACGTCTCGTAGCAAAGGGTCATTTAATATAATTGAATTAATATAACGTTTTGTAATTTACTTTTGTATGCCAAGTAGTAATTACGCTAATCATAAAACATGTTCAATGTGTCCCCTTGCTTCTCAACAACTTTTTGTAAGCGAGAAACACCAACTGATACCATGTTTCCCAGTGGTGTAGTGGGGCGGGGACGCGGGGGAACGCCGTCCCCCTACTTTTTTGAATTTTTTTGCAAGATTGCACTTTTTGCTACAGTTTCTACTTCAATTTCCATGGCGTCCCCCCACTTCAATTTCCAGGCGTCCCCCCACTTCATTTTTTAGGACTACACCACTGAATTGTTTCCGCAGCTGAAATGTTCACGTTTTCGTAAAAGTCTTCTTTCTGGAACTTGCCTTTTCTTTGATTCAACTGAGTAAATTAATACGATCATTTCTAGAATTAACTGGCGTGGCAACGGTGAATGTCTTTTCGTCTGTAAACCAGATGGTTCGTGCACTTCTGTCATTAGGATGCCGTTCAAGTAGCTGCTGACTGCGTTGCAAACGTTTCAATTTGCCATTTTCGTTGAGCGTCTGCCCGATCACACGTTTGTACGTTTTCAGTTGTAAATCTTGCTTTACAATACGTTGCACCGACGACCGTGATATACCAGTTTCTCTTTGAATTTCTCGCTGACTTTTATGACTGTGAGGATCATATTCTTGACTGCAGATCAGCTCACTCACCCACTCAATGTTCCGTCGTGTTCTAGCAGACTTTGGCTGACCACTCCCGCGTTTACGTTCTGTTGTACCGTCGTTGTCAATTTTTTTAATAACCCGACTGACACTAGCTATACTCCAGGCTTTGTTTGGAAACTCATTTTTCATTCGCCTTGCACCCCAATGTTTCTCAATTCGCAATTTTTTTTATCAGAATGCGGTCTTCTGTTGTGATTTTTGTCATTCTGCTTAAAATATCTTCAAAACACGCAGAAGTTGACGATTGACTAGTTAAAAATACAAAATGGCGACCGGAAATTGTCCCAATAATGACGTCATGTGACTAAACAGGTAAGTAAGTAAATGAGTGAAGTATTTAAGCCATCATGGTTAATGTCTAAACAAATTTGAACCAATTACATTACATTTTACGAGGTGTTATCACTTTTTTTGGGCCACCCTGTATATCCGTCGAAGACCAGCGAAAGCAATTAAAAAACCAACGCAAGGTGAGGATACTATCCCGTCATATAAAGAACCACTCCGGCTTCCTCGATCGCCGTAACTCCGTAGGTCTATAGGCCTATAGGCTACAGCAATTTTGTCTCCAGTTTTGTCTGTAATGTGACATTGGTGAGGCAATATCGTAGAATAACAGTTACTCTGTGAAAGACTTCTATGCATTGTCTTAAAGAGGCACGAATTAACCCCGACAGCGATCCTTATAACGATTTGATCAGCAAAAAAGAACAGATTATAGGCCCTATAATTTTTACAGAGGTGCAGTGGCGGCGCCAAGATTTCATGTTTGTGGAGAAGCTAAAGCCCTAAGCTGCAGCCCTTCCTTCCTTCGATCCTTCTAAGGGCGCAACCTGGGAGTGCTCATATTGCAATTATGCGCCGGAGTTAAATTAAATTTAGCTGGTTCTTATAGTCTTACAGAGTTCAAAAGAGGCCAATATTAATGATTCAAGGATCGGAATTGGGGCCATCAAAATTTGACATCAATGTAGGCTAGCCTATCAGACCTCCAAGCTATCTATCATGAGAACATACTAGTGAAGTGCTTTTGTTGTTTTCGTGAGGTTTACTTAACCTAATAATTATGCCAAGTCTACACATCCTGAAATTTTTTTGAGTCGATTGATTTTCTTTCTATTAAAAAACATATTAAAATAGCTCGTTATTCTAAGAATCTTCGAGGCAACCTTTGTCGAAAAATATCTTGAATGGACAGGAAGTGATGACGTTACGAACTTACGCATAAAGTTATGACGTTCAACGCATGAAGTCAAAAATTTGGACATTGGATGATTCGAAACGAAAGTGAATAATTATATTATTGACCTGTTGCGCACTCTGACAGCTTCAGAAAGCGATAACTTACATAAGGTTAGTACTTTTCTAGGGTTGAGGCGATGTGTAGTGTTAATTAAGTGGTCTTTGTATTACCATTTGTTCGATTTCATGTGGTCCTCGACAAATTAATCTGCTATCGTGCGATCGGCCACAAAGCACGTGCCAGCTCCATAGCATTCGGAGCGAGCGCCTCTGGTAGAGACCTTGCGCTATACAAATTCATTAACGAATTCAAGAATGAATGAATAGGGTAGATCTACGTGAGAAAATATATGAGTGGATTAATTGATTGATTTATTATATTTGTGGGTCTAATCTATCGATCATACATTTAGATAATGTATTTAGCGTTTTCTTTTTTTACTTGACGAAGAAGATTTAGTGTTTATTTGATAACATGAAGACCTTGCGTTAGGCCTTCATTTAGCATTCAGTATAGCCTACCAACTGGCCAGATTGGCAGAATTGCAGAGGTAAACGATTTTTCAGAGAGCGCGTAACTCAAAAAGAGAATCAGAGCTGGAAAGGTTACAGGATTGTCAGGTCATTTAGATATGAAACTTGTGTGTTCGAATGAGCGGATGCACCTAATAGCCATAGGCGCAACCACCCTATGGGACCCACGGGACGCGTCCCCCCCAACTTTTGAGTGGTCCCTTAGCTTTATTATTATGGTCCCCCCCAACTTTTATGACGTGATTCATTATGGTCCCCCCCAACTTTTAGGACGTGATTGCGCCTATGCTAATAGCATATTTTGTAATTTTTCTGCACGGGATTAGTCTAATGGCTAGTGTGCAGGACTGTTAACTAAGAGCATAAGAGGGCAGTGTTGAAAATTTCAAATCCCAAGCATGGCAGGAATTTGATTCAAGAGTTATGCTCGTTTTCTTATCTAGCCAACTCAGCAATAATGAAAACACCTTTAAGTACTCCAACCATACACTGTCAGTGGAAGATCAGATGGCGAGGGAGAGTTCTGGCCATCCGATCTCATTTCGAGGCAAAGAAACTGTGATCTCTAACACTCAAACCCATAGCTGTCTGTCAGTCTGGCTTCTTGTTTCTGTTTATTTTAAGCAACTGCTGACTTCTGATACATTTCAGAAGCAAACAGAAGCTGTTTATCTAGAGCAAGACTGTGATCTTCCACAATCACCCACGATTTTCCAGTCTCTTCTTTAGTTCTGCAGCGCAGCCTAACCTATTCACTGTACTGCGGTAGCTATGGCTAGGTTATAAGTGTCTAAAGTTCTTAAACTTGTTCTCTTACAACAAAGATCAGTTTCTTGTATTTTCTTCTTCGATTTCCAATATTCACAAACAACACAACAATGCATCAACGACGATAAACAATTCAATTGCACGACAGAAACGCCATCTTATTATATTACTACTCTAACGTCTTCTACACACGACTAGCACTCCTTCTACAACTTATCTCACTCTCAGCGTACACTCTCTCTTCGGTCGCACAGTCCTTCTCTCTGCCTCTCTCTGTCCGTCTCGCTGTCTGTCTGTCTGTCTGTCTGTCTCTCTCTCTCTCTCTCTCTCTCTCTCTCTCTCTCTCTCTCTCTCTCTCTCTCTCTCTCTCTGGCTACGACGCGCAGCGGCGCTTTCCCGCCACTCAGTCAGCTGGCCTGTCTGTCTGTACACTCAACAATTAGCTGACCTTGAGCTGGCCTATCCGTACGCTCAACAATTAGCTGATCACTATACGTTATACAAAATTAGCTCACAAAGACTTTGAGAATGAATCAGATTTGTTTAGGCATAGCACTAAATACTGATGAGCTGCATTGATTCCCAGTTGCTTTTAATGCACTGTCGTCCTTAATCCAACCAATCTCTGCGATCTGATCAGAAAATAAGCAACATCTTGACTGAGCTGTAAGAGGATTTCTACTAACGACTACAATATCAGGCCACAAAGCAATGATTGCTTTATAACCAATGGTCTTCTTACAACGCACAGTAATTGTTCACATAAATGCCAAATGTTGCTAAATACGGTAATCAATGTCTAAATTTACAAAAAATATTTGAATTTGGATATTGAGCATTGCAATCAGACAACATTCTTTATGATGTCTGATGTCTTTTAAATTCTTCATTGGGAGCTAGCAAACCTTGTTGAATGAATGAATGAATGAATGCATGCTGCAACATTGGGAGATTCACATGTTGAAAGACAATGCATATGGCTCACAGAACTTTTCAGTCTATAGTATTGTACTGCTGTGATAGTCACATTTTTAAACAATGGGGCACTTGCTATATATATAAATATTAATTTGAATCTTTGTGCCAGACAATGCCTTCTATCGAAGTGATTGACAGCAGTGGCCATAAAGTGCTGAGGACTTATCACATCTACGGAGAGCATATTGGATATGATGAAGATTTCATGCACGAATACAAAGGACACGTGAACTTCTCACATAATGAGGTTCCATCCTGGGCCAAGGAAACAAGATATGAACGAGCATCCAGGCAGCCTGTATCAAGGTTCAATTTGAATTTATTTTGTTAACTTAACATAGAGCTAAAAGACATGAGTCAGGTCAAGAGGAGTTCTATTGTTATAAGCTTTGGTTCATTATTATGCACGACATGAAAATAAATTATTGCACATTACAGGTGCATCACACTATAACGGATTTGAAATTGAGCAGCTCTCATTGTGGAGAATGGATCTGATTACATGGATCTTTTTTTGCTGATCTTGCTTTGCCTGTATCATCTCTCACTCGGTTATCACTTTAATTAGGCATGAAGATGCAGTTTCCTGTTTCTACTGACTCTGTCAGCTTTTTGATGTTCGTCTGGTCTGAGTTAAATATCTAATCTTTTCCAATTGTTATCTTCTGTAGCTGGTCTTTTGTTGTTGTTGGCTGCCTGGGTTGCTTGAGTAGAATTAACTCCACTAGTTAGTGAAGCACGTGAGTGCATGAGAACAATACAAACACCAAAATTAATGCATGCTATTTGTCAATCCTAAAGAATGCAAATATCTTACAGAATGCACTTATTTCGAGTGCTTCCAGGAGACCAAAAAGTATCTAAATAACTGTGACTGATTAATATTTGCATGCAAGCTTATATAATTAAATTTATAGTTCTATAGGTTAAAGGCCATGCTGAAGGAACAGCATTTGCACCATGATTTGTATTGATATTAAGAAGAATAAAAGAATTTAATTGCATTAATTTTTCCAACCCAAAACACCAAGCACTGTTTTTGAAATTTTGCTAATGGTATCGTAGTGTGGTGAGCTCTGCCATGGCATGTGTTATTTCAGGGCACTCAATGGTTTTCTGAACACTGGCTGTGGTGGTACAGTTCATCTAGGCGTCAAAGACGAAGGAACAGCATTTGGATTATTTCTGACCAGTTACAAGGTACAAGTGCTTGCTAATAACATTGACGTGCCATGCAATTGTTCAGTTTGAAAGTAAGAGCACTGGCGTTATTTTAACATAATTTTTATATTTCAAAATTATGACAGTTGTTTTTAATCGTTTATTGTCTCGAGGAATTAATTCCCAATTTGAATATGTGCAATACTGCAGCCGGTGATATTGTTCTGTAAATGGGTAAAAGGTTTGAGTCCTCATCAGGAAGGAGAGATATTCTAAGATTTCTGCTCCAGCTTAACTAACAAATTCTGATCTGTAAAATGAAGTCACTCACCAGACACTATTGTTGGAATATCTAGCCACTCTGAAAGTCAACGGCCAACTGCCCACATTTGCCAAGACTAAAATTTCCTCCCCATGGTTGTCTCTTGGGGTTAGCTTTTAGCATTGTTCTACATTTTCTTCTTCCTTTTCTCACCTTTTCATTTCCAAGGTATCATAGATGCACCAATCCACTCATAACTTGCACTGGTTCGTTGTGCTGAAAGGAAAGTTCTGTTTGCTTTTGCTGTAGATGGACCACATCATAGAAAACTTGAGAGATCTGATGAATCGGTTCAAGCCTGCGGTTGAGCCACACCGCTACAGCGTGGAGTTCATCCCAGTTGTTCAGTCTGATATGTCCATGGAAGATGTGAGGAAGGCCATCACCTTTGATCCCAGGTAAACCACTTCTCTCTGTCTTTTTGAAGTTGGCAACAGTCTGTGTAAGTTGGAGTTATCTTGACACGTAATGTATGTATGCCAAATTTCCCAATTAGTACCTCAAAGAGTTCATCAGTTAGCGAACAATACTCAGATATGGAGAAAAGTGATCTTGCATGTATTTGAGCACAACTAGAGTTCCAAGTTCCTGGACCATGTTAATGAAGGTTCTTCTCTTCTTCAGAAGATGAATGTAGCCTGAAGTGCAAGGTGACCTTGACATTGTTGGCCACTCGCCATCTGCCAATCTTCCATCTCAGATGGTCGCAAGATGACACAACATCTGGATGATAGAATTGGACCGATCCATAATGATTCTTCAATCACATGGTCAAAAACACTGTTCAAAGACACAGAAAATAATATGCAGTGCAGTAATCATGTGCAGAAGAAGAAGTCTGAACACAGAAGAATGACTGAGTAAATGTTGTATATCTAGACTGCTACACCACCACCTGGGACAGACAGACAAACAGGTGGTCGTGTAGTGTTGCGGTAAGTTCAGCGCCTTGAGACCAAAGGGTCGCAGGTTCGAATCTACCTCAAGCCACTGCGTAGCGACCTTGGACATGTTGCTCACCCACGATAGCCTGTGAGAAAGACAACGGGAAATTCCTCACTCATCGCATCCCCAGTGGCATAAGACCAATGAGCCTGCTTTCGGGCAGAGAACTCATCATCATCATCATCTAGAACCAATAAGTGTATAAAACAGTCTGTCTGTCTGTCTGTCTGTCTCTCTGTCTGTCTCTCTATATAGCTCTCTATCTATCTGCATTTTGTTTATATAGCTCTCTATCTATCTATCTATCTATCTAATCTTTGAGCATGTCTTGCATACAATATCTAACCTGGATTAGTAACTCTAGTAAACGATGTTCATCTTAATGAAAGAATGGTAAGGTTGCACCCTAGAAAGTTGCTTTAGCTGATATCTTTGAGGATGATTAACAGAGTAATTACTTGTTTATTAGAACTGTACTATAATGTAAAGTAACTCAGTTTGTGTGTGTCCTTTATTCTGCATTTTGTTGATGTTGATGGAATGCAGTGTGAATGCAGACAACCAGAGACGACAGCACAGGCATCAGCTGCGCTCTTCCTCGTACTGCTGGTGTGACAAGGACCTCACAGCACAGTGCAATGCAGTGAGTCATTCATCGTCATGATCATCATCCTTAACCTGCTTGCTGCCTCTGTCTGCATGTTTGAGTCTATTAGTGTATGTCTGTCTATCTATTTTGGCATTTATGTCACAGACTGTGTTTTACTGTTTACATCATGAGTCTGTTTGTCTGTCCATCTCTTAGATATATATTCAAATTACTGAGGATAAACAGTTCTTAATATGAAATATGCTAAAGCATTTAGTTGAGATGTACATTATATAATTATTTAGGTCTTTATCAAAATAATTGTAATAGCATTATAATTCAGTGGATGAATATTTGTTTGGTTTGTGTGTTTGAGGGATTGGTGCCAATGCTGTACGTCGTTGAGGTGCGACTGGTGCCATGGGATCCAGCCGACCGTCGCAACAAGAATGGAGTTGGTCTCATCAAAGCTCATCCATTCCATGAAGATGAATGTGGCAACGTCTACATACGAAGAGATGCTTGCACCACATTGGTACATCGTTCATTCGTTCATTCATTCGTTCATTCATTCATTCATTCGTTCAGTTGTTCATTCATTCATTCAGTTGTTCATATCACCAAATGAGCAAGATGTGTCTATGCAATCTACTGGACATTTATAATATAACATCTTTTAGCGTTGCTATCAATCAGTATCAGAGATTTAATGATTTAATGATCTGACCAATCTCTTCTTAGTGCTGCTGTCTGTTGTGTTGTTAGTTGACAACTGAGGAAATTGAGAACTATGCCAAGTGGACAGTTGATAAACACTACAATGCCATTGCTAAGCTGTAAGTATACGATTGAACTCTATGAAAACTTATTGTGCTTTGCGAAAAGTATACATGATTATTAGAGTTGATAATTTAAATGTAACTGATAATTGTCCATTCTTATGTATTGCCAATTTGTTCCACCGTGGAATATTGTGCTACTGAAGTTCTGATGACTGCTGTAAATAATTGCTATAAAAATACTGCTTAAGTCTTCTTGAAAGAACCTATAGTTGCTTTATGTTTATGTGAATTTGTATATATGCGTGAAGACATGATATCCTGTTTGATATAGCTCCTTTTAGATAATACTCATGCAAGCTTTGTAGACAACTATGTTCTCCTTTAGTATTATTTGTTTTGCTAGCAGGCCGGGGTCAGTTATAACTGTAATTGGCAATAAATTGACCCTAATAAATAAATTGTAATTGCAATTTAGTTGTATATGATTACATGTTGATCTTGTAAGTGTAATCAGATTACGACAACACATCAACATTTTTCGTTATTACAGTTGATTGTATTTGTAAATGTAAGTGATGTTGTACTCGAGACTGGTCAACAACACGAGTCCAACTCAAGAACGATTTTCTATCGACTCCCAACTGTTATGACTCAGGCTTGAATTCTAACTTGAAGGCCCTGTATTCAGACTTGAAGGTCCTGGACTTGAATTTTGACTCTGAGTCACGATTTTGTCTCTCACAATAAAATGTGACTTACCGGTATATGCTTGCTCACGCATTGAAAATAGGTATAGCACATTGGAGATGTCAATGTTATGCGACAACGTCCTGTTTTCCAACAGGCTGCTCTTTCTTTTTCAAAGTGCTTTAAACTTGCTCTTTATAAATTAATTTTTGTTTAGTTCTTCAATTAATTATTATTAATCTTGTAATTAAGCTTGCGGCTGAGGTATCTAAGCCAAAAGTTGTGAGGTATAAAGCTATGAAGACTACATTATTTTAACCGCCTGATGACCAGTTTTAAACAGCATGAGGCAGCTTGCGGTCATTGCTATAAGACTGCAACTATAACTGAAAAGCACAGCATGCAACTGAAGCTGTTGCCATGTATACACAAAACATGGAGTATGCTAAATAGCGTCAAGTAAAGCAGATAGAGTGGGTAAGTTAGAGTCCTCCAGATTTAAAGACTCATTAAGTTAAAGAATAACAGTGCATTGGATGTAATTTTGGATAGGATAGAAGCTTTCACCAATAACCTTGTACATCATAAAGAATTGAATTAAATTACAACTAAATTAAATTACAATTATTTTGAGTTTAATCATTCATTGTTTATACTTGGTTACAGCTTAAGTTTCACTTTTTAACTTGGAGCAGGAGTGCCTTTAGTTAGTGATGAAGAGCTGATCGAGTTCTTCAATTTGACTTATTCATATGCAGCCACATAAAAAATTTAATATCCTTTAATACTTTTAATGATGAGCAGCATTTATTTAACAGTCACTTAGTACACTCTATTTGCTAACGAAACATGTCTCTTGTCAAACGTGACAGTGTTAAACTCTTGATTTTGTATGAACAGAATAATATTGAACTGCTTAGCAAGCTATACTGGAAATATTAAGAAATGCTGTTTTGTGTAAAATGAAATTATCTGCAAATTGCTTTGTTGCAGGTTGATGGATGAGAAAACAAAACTCATGGAATTGGATTAGAAAAGAAAAATCAACTTTTGTCGAAAAGAAACTGCACAAATTTTTATGAAACTTTGTTTTTATGATGAACCCTGAGGCATTTCTCTTAAACAGAGAAAGAGAAAGACGTTAGTTAACAGGTTGTGTCACGAAAGCAGTGCCATCATTTATGGTTTAAGTTTTTGAACTACATTGCTTTCTGGCACCTCTTCTTTTGGCCAATGCATGACCTTTAACACACAAGAGTGCTTTTGTGTTCGGTAGTGTACCTAAGACCAGATTAACCACTTGGGGCCCAAGACCCATATCTTGCTGACCATGGAATGATGAAGATGCATTAAAGACGTGACAATTTGTAAAGCGGAGTCAATGTGTCGTGCTGATCATATCAGTAGTCAATGACGTTCCTCATCCTCCTGTCATCTGTTGCATGTCATCTGTTGCATATCATCTGTTGCATGTCATCTGTTGCATGTCATCTGTTGCATTTGTTGTTATTTAGTCTGTGGCATAAAAAGAGACCAATCCAGGTCAGATATGTTCTGTGCAAATTAAGCTTGAGCATTTTGTAGGTCTTAGAGGTCAGACATTATGGAAGATGTTATGTTTGGAGAATCAATAACAACAAACCAATTAACGGCAAAGTGTTTATCCCATTGGTTGCAGTGAAAATAGAACAGTCCGTTGACCAGCAGACATTTGATACTTGTTAGCTGACTCAGTAATAGTTTGGCTTTCTTCACACGTAGTAGATGTGATTCTAATGTACACAAGACGTGCCTCTAAGCCTAAGCTATCTTAGCTTTCCAGCAGTGCATAACAGTTCATTGTTGCTTGCTCAAGGCCTACTTTTGCTAATCACTTATTTCAATACTTTGACCAGCATTCCTGAATTCCTGTGGCAGACTGATATTGACTGGATTCTGATGTCAGTACTTCGAGTTGATAACTAGAAGTACTGATAATAATAGCTGGATTCTGATGTCAGTACTTTGAGTTGATAACTAGAAGTACTGATAATAGCTGGATTATGATGCCAGTGCTTTAAGTTGATAACTAGAAGTACTGATAATAGCTGGATTCTAATGTCAGTACTTTGAGTTGATAACTAGAAGTACTGATAATAGCTGGATTCTAATGTCAGTACTTTGAGTTGATAACTAGAAGTACTGATTATAAATAGCTGTATTCTGATGCCTTTGATGCTCAATTCCCCATTTTGTTTAATTTCTTTGCATTATTCTCATCCCATATTTATAACCGTGTCAATAAAACAGACCAGCTGACCCCGCTCCATTCAGTGAACTGTTTGTCGTTCGCACTAAAGGTGACGAAGTTGTTGACAAAATTTGACAGCAAACAGTCGGCGAAAACGTTGAGAAGAAAGAAGATGGAATGCAAATATTATCGAATTCTTTGGATAAGTGGACCAAAGTGTCTTGTACGTGTTGGACGTCGATAGAGAATTGCACGAGTTAGGTTCAGAGATAATATTTCTATTCTTTTATTATTCGTATGATGATGTTGATCGATGATGACTAATGTTTACTCGTCGCTGATCAAACATGCATTATTGATTGATTTCTGATTGAGTACAATCTGTAATGGGGCTGGGTTGGGACGAGGCAGAGGAGGTGGCTGGCGACCGTGTGGAGTGGCGAAGACTTGTCGACCAATGCTCCGAACGGAACAGGAGGAACTTAAGTCTAAGTAAGTCTAAGACAATCTACAATCGAGAACCTACGCTGATCTTAGCATCTCTTTCAGCACTCGTGTATAAGCCGGTGCCATGCGCCTGGTTTTTCTATTGGCGCTTTAGAAGTTTGGAGTTTACGGTAGCAATTACGATTGTAATATAGCCTCCATATATATATATATATCGTTCGGCGTAATCTATCACACGAAACCGCGGCCACTTTTGTCCACTCATTTGTGCTGAACCGACTGGATTTCTGCAATGCTGTCCTTGCGGGTCTCCCAGAGTTCCGGGTACGCGAGCTTCAGTCTGTCCTCAACTGCGCTGCCCAAATAGTCGCTGATCTGCCAAAATTCTCATATATCAGCATATATGCGTGACACGCTGCACTGGCTTCCAGTCGTGGACAGAACAACCTTCAAGATCGTCGTAATGGGACGAGCGTCAATGGTTGACCTGGCGCTAGAATACAGTAGGGAGCTTTGTATTCCCGTCGCCATCCATCCAGGTCGTCGGTCTCTGCGCTCTGCAACTCGTGGGAACTTGATAGTCCCACTTAATAGTACAGTGATGCGGGCCCACCGCGCCTTCTCGTGCATTGGACCTTCATACTGGTACATAATTCGCGATACTGCATGGCATGTATCTCATGAAACATTCACTAAGTCAATTAAGTCGCACTTGTTCAGAACTGTCCGGTAGCTACGTTAAGCGCCTTCGTGAGGTTGTTGTAAAGCGCTATATAATTGTTCATATTATCTGGTTATCTGGTGCCGTTGACACGAAACGGAGTATCCCTCTGAAAGCTATCCTCGGGATGAATTAATCTATCCCCTCCGGATGGAATTAACCGATCTATACTATCCGGGGGGATAAACCACTCTATCCCCTTTTTTTAAATGCGCATAATAAAAAAGACTGCAAAGTTTCATTTAAAAATTCGTATGTTTGGCCAAGATATGGGTAAAAAACCGTAGAGGATTACTTTTTGGCGCACCCTGTACATACATACATACACACACATACATGCATACATGCATACATACATACATACATACATACATACTAACATACATACATGCATACACACATAAATACATACATAGCCTACATACATAAATACATCATCATCATCATCATCAATATCATTGGGCTCAATGCCCGTAAGAGTCCGACGCCACTCTCTGTCCGAGTCTGTCTCGCATCATGCTGCCCAGCTTCAACCGGACCGGTCAGCAGGTTTGTTCCATACCATTAACATCTTGGAGCAGCTAGACCACCTTGTCTGATTGAAGAGAATATTAGGAGAGAGGCATGAAAGACAACCTGGGTCGATGCCCGTATGTGTCCCACGCTCTCCCCCCGACTCTCTCCACTGGTCTGTCCTGACCGGCCTGTGCATGTCTGCTCCACATCATGACACCTTGAAGCATCTGGGTCGCTATGTCACTTGTGTCGTGGTTTTTGCGGATTTCAATCGTCTTAGTCTTTTACTGCCAGCGTATCGCCACCCATCTGGCAAACCTTCCTCCTTTTGTCCGGGCTTAGGACCGGCACAGGGACGTTATTGGTTCCCTGTGGCGGAGGATGGATGCAGTTTAACGTCGTGCCCAGGACAAATAAATACATACATGCATACATATTACATACATATATACGACTAGCCAAAAGACTGTCCTATGACAGCAGCATTACGTCGGCAGCATTACGTCATAGCCAGATAAGCGAAGGCCTATAGGCCATGAGCTTTGTTTAGGGCCTACATATTCATTCATTCATTTCGAGAATTTATATAGTGCCTCTTCAAGAAATCCACTCAGAGGCGCTCCCAGCCACAGCCAAATTGTAGGATTTGAGATACGTAAAAAATGCCGGGGAATTGAACCTAGTCTCAAGGTTAGTGGGAGGCCATTCCAGATAGCGGGACCCACAACAGAAAAGACTCGGCGCTGTCTGATAGAAGTGCGAGCTCGCGGAACCAAAAGCTGACCGGTTGCTGCAGAACGAAGAGCTCAGCAAGGTCTGAGACAGGTCGACAAAGGCTAGACAAGTAGACAAGAAAGACTGCATCGCCAAACAAGTGCATCAACTCGGTAGAAGATGCGCTGTGAAACAGAGAGCCAGTGAAGAACGTCACGCATATAAGGCGCCCAATTAGTCCAAGTGGCAGACCCACATGTAGGGCCTATACCGAATCAATTCTACCAGTGACAACAGCATGCACAAGAGTCATTGTAGCACTATAAGAGAGGGATCTTGAGACAACTCGGAGTTGACGAAACTGGTAGTAGCAACTACGAGTGACCAAATTGATAGGCCCTATGCTTTGAGAAATTTAACTCTTGATACAAAGTAATGACATTAAGGTCTCGCACTGTGAGAGAGAACGAGATATCAGGGAAAGTTGCTGTTATTAAGTGCAGGTCAATGGATGCCAATTGCCTGCGAGTACCAAACCAGATGAACTGAGTTTAGAGGGATTTAACAGCAGACGATTAGATGCCATCCATGATAAGATAATGGCATTGGACATTAAAGACACATATTGGACAATTTAGACAACTAGCTGCAGGTCACTGAAGCCATCTACCCTTTACTGTCATTCCCGTCAAAGTTCTACTGTATTTGCGCAATGCGCATTCACCCCACCCATCTTCACCGTCTTAGCAAAGATATTAACATCGTTTAACTGTAGGCCTAGCTCCAAGAGCCGTCGTTTGCTACTTGCAACTAGTTATTCAGAGCAGCAATCACCTGCAGTTGTGCATCTATTGATCTCTTTTATGATCCCATTAATCTTAGACCTACATAATAATTTATGATAGGTCGCTATAATATTATAAATGAAATTATGCCACTGAACTTTCTCCGCTAGCACTCAATGAAACATCTCGAGATTTTACGATGTTCTTAAAGGTAGCTTTGAGCGCCTAAGCAAGTGCATCAATTCATAGACTATATGTATAGTTTTGTATACGTTATATTTTAAATTCATAGGCCCTACAGGGCCTACATAGATCAAGAAACGCTTAGATTCCGACGACAGTAAGTTACTTCTGATGCTGCTATATTTAATTGCAATGAGGCAGAGAATGTTGTCCGCCACAAACCAGGTGACGCTGCCATTCCTGTCCTGTATACCATCTACAAGGGATGGGTGGGGTGGTGTGGGTGGTGTGGTGTGGGCGGGTGGGTGGGGTTGGCTGGGTTGGGGTGGGGTGCTCGATGTTGGTTTCTCATGTGCTGCCATCGTCTTCGTCGTTTCTTTTCGTCGACGTTATCAGTCAACTCCGGTCATTGCACGTTTTTGTTCCTTTTTGTTGCGTCTTGTTTTTGAATCGTCAAAAAACAGTGGGCGGTCAGGTCTCACTGAAAGTGATATAGCTTTTGTTCTGTTTGAAATATTTTATTGAAATTTGGCCATTGTGTGTAAATATGGATTGCCTTTAAGCCTTTAAAATTACATTTAAAAATTCTTACTTCTGTTGAATCGAAAAAAATTACAGGCATGCATAATACCAGCATGTATGATTACATATTATATGAACGGCATTGAACGCGTTAAGCATCAGTAGATGGCGGCAGATGCTATGAGGTTCAGTGTTAGAGTCGTTGTAGGCCTAATAGCATTTGCAAAGAACAATGTTCAATGTCTAACTCTATGAGTCCTTAGAACAAGAACGGACTTTGATTAAGGTCTGTAAAAATCGCTATTAACAATGATCCAGATTACCGGTAATGAAAAGGAAGAATGCAAACCTAGCGAGAAACACTTGAACTCTAGTTATAGGTTTGTGCTACAGAGTTACACTGTGCCATATAGTAGCTTAGATGATAAAGTCGAGATGGTTCAGGCTTTATATCTGCGGCTGCGCTGTGCCGTGCGCTGCATGACAAGGATTTAGGAATGACCGCTGCAGCGGAATAAATGAGAAATGCTGCTACCATGCTTGCAACTTTCGCAGAAAACAATTCGGAGATAGTCTAAAGACTATTTTAGACCTAGCCTACTAAAAAGTCTAAAAACTATCTTAGGCCTACTAAAAAGTCTAAAAACTATCTTAGGCCTACTAAAAAGTCTAAAAACTATCTTAGGCCTACTAAAAAGTCTAAAAACTATCTTAGGCCTACTAAAAAGTCTAAAAATTATCTTAGGCCTACTAAAAAGTCTAAAAACTATCTTAGGCCTACTAAAAAGTCTAAAAACTATCTTAGGCCTACTAAAAAGTCTAAAAACTATTTTAGGCCTACTAAAAAATCTAAAAACTATCTTAGGCCAGCTAAAAAGTCTAAAAACTATCTTAAGCCTACTAGAAAGTAAAAAACTATCTTAGGCCTACTAAAAACTAGGCAGAAGAAAATAGTCAACTGTAATTTCAGAGTTTGTTCATTTTTATTAGCTAAGCTTAGCCTACTATTCACGAGTAGCCTATAGGCCTACTCTCGAAAATGTAGTAATTTACGTCTCAGCACTTAAAGTAATAAATTTGACTACATAGTTTCTCCTATGACTACTAGTTTCCAACAAATCATTGCCAAATTGCTTTATCGATCCATCATTCAGAAGATTTGCAACAGGAATTTCCTGGTCAGTGTTTGTACGCATGTAGGTCATGTATATAATTATAGATAGACTACTATTGCGCTTTTTAGTACTTCACAAGAGCGATGCCCAATATTGCAGTCAGGCAAAGTCAAGCTGAATTGAAACCTTATCCTTCATGCATGGCACACTCCACCAGTTGACTGCCACGACCACATCCTCCTCACCCCACACACCCCACACCCTCACACCCCTCCCCCACACCCCACACCCTCCCCCCACATCCCTCACACCCCACACCCTCACCCCTAAATGCGTTTGCATGAACTGAGTCTCTGTGAAAAAATGAAAACCGATGAACAACGAGTTCGGTGCATTTTTCTGTTCAATATTTTTAATGGCTGTTTGACACTTTAAATACATGTATAGCTGTGGTGGATGTTAAAAACACGACCTCTGCTTATTCCAGCACTAAATTACACATGCCTATATAATAGCCTACGTCGAATAAATATGGCTCCGAACGTTCGCTTATAAGCAGGGCTGTAGGCCTAATCAAGGGTATACGGCGTATACTTACTTCCAGCAAAAAACGGCATCGTATACACTCACCGCCGAAAACAAGGTTACACGCGGGTATAAGCTTACAGCTTAGGCCTACTCACCTCACAAAGAGCGTGTGGGTATAGGCCTATACGCACGAAAAAGGCAAAGGACATTGGGTGTATTTTTCACGAAAGACTAAGGTCATCAGACTCTATTCTCCCAATCCCACTCTCCTCAAGTGCTCTAACCGATCTCAACTCTGGTATCGATCGTCCCCACAATTCCGCTAATTCTCAGTTCTTCTGCGAATACACCCAATAACACCTCCTCACACCGCTAGGCACCAGTTGACTGCCACGACCACATCCTCCTCACCCCACACACCCCACACCCTCACACCCCTCCCCCACACCCCACACCCTCCCCCCACATCCCTCACCTCACAAAGAGCGTGTGGGTATAGGCCTATACGCACGAAAAAGGCAAAGGATATTGGGTGTATTTTTCACGAAAGACTAAGGTCATTCCACTCCACACTCCAAAATGAAGTCTCGCCTCTGCAAGAATTCCTACCCTATAATCCATCCGAGTTTTATGGTCCTCGTCAAAACCAATCCTAACATACAGCTACTTTGTTTCCTCTCTTTCTAATCTCTCTTTAGTAACCGGACTCGGACCCCAACTGCAGGACGTCGCCGCCGCCGCTCTCTCCTTAACCGTATAGCTCGTCAATACATTGGTGCTTTGCGCTTAACTTCAGAGCAGCGCTGTATAGGCTAAAGTTGGAATTTACAATTTAATATAACGAGTGCATCTCTTTGTTCCATGTCATTCCAATTCTATTTTTATTATCTGTCAGCTGTTTCTCGTCCACCTATGCACAGCAGTGGTCTGCGTCGTTTCTTTTCAGTGCAGTTCAGACATTCGGTGCACCACTTCATTGCAGGCGGCACCGAATTGGCAGCATGACTCGAGATGACTTTGTACTTTTCGCTGACAGTGTCGCATTTGTCAACAGTCTGTTGTAGGATTAGGTTTCTCTTTTTCAATTATCTCGCTGTAATATGTTTTAGTCCGTTGTAGAGAAGCGAAACATTCATTCGATGTTATCTTCTTTGTCCTGGGGTGTATCCTCCTCCTTATAATATAGGAGTCGTAAGAACTTCGGCATGCAAGACAATGCTTAAGTTCCTTTACAGCTGCTATGCATTTGTCAATCTTTAGATGAAGCTCTCTGTTTATAGTTCACTCAGTCGTTACATGCATTCATTACGAGCGGTGACACGAACAACGGTTAAAAATCTGAGTTGGAGAATGAAATGAAGCGCTGTCTCCGCAGGAATTCTTTCAGTTCGGTGCTTATACGTATACAGAGCGCCCACGTATACGATTCCAGTGCAATATGCTTTCTTAATTATTTGTGTTGGAACGGCATTTGAGAATAGACCGTCGGCAGATGATAGTCTAGAAGAACACACACTGAAATCTGTTCATAATAATAACTGTAAAGACACATTTGAGGTGTTTAAGCCGACGCGAATAATAGACGTAAACGTTGATTCTTGAAGAGTTTGGTTTGATCTGTGGGATGGCGATGAAAATGAGACGAGGTCTTTCTACATCTGAGATGATGGAAGTGATGCAACACTTGACAGCGTACAGCGACGACATCGATCGAGGTATAGAACCATCAATTCACACAAGATCATGTCCTCATAAAGACTCTTCTTCACAGGCGTTTGCTTACTTATTCCAGTTTCTTTCTATTTCAAACAGTAACATCCATGAAAAATAGCATTTATGTATTAGTGAAAGTCAAATTGACCAGCTCTGTCTCAGGGTCTAAGGCATCTCTATGCCCTATAGCCTAGAGCCCTAGGCCATATATAGGCCTACCTACGTCGCGCAAGAACCAAATGCAAAGGACATACGATTGGCTTCAGGTGAGGGCAATTCGGTTGCTCTCAAATAGTTCCCCAGAAAAGGTCGCTTTCCGCATTGCGGGGTTTTTAGGTCCAAGAAAAAGGGCTTCAGTCACGCAGGCCTATTATATGCTACGCTTGAAAGACTGACTTTATAGAATATAGTTAGGCTGCTACTTTTTTGGTTCTTGACCAAATGGAACAAATTTATCTAGATCGCATGTAATTTACATGACTAGGTTAGGCTGCTACTTTTTTGGTTCTTGACCAAATGGAACAAATTTATCTAGATCGCATGTAATTTACATGACTAGGTTAGGCTGCTACTTTTTTGGTTCTTGACCAAATGGAACAAATTTATCTAGATCGCATGTAATTTACAAGACTCTTCAAATCCAAGTAGGCCATATTTCATGCATTGACTAATTTGAAAATTTTATCGATTATTTTTAGTGAAACCCGTGAATTAGTTTGATTTACAAGTATAATTAGTTATATTGAACGACAGTGGCGACATTATCTGCCAATTCCACATTGCCTATCAATGAGTATTGCTGACATATTATTGTTATTAAATTTGAATATTTATTATTTAAGTTCAGTAAACATTGTTTGATATATGTAATTACAGCAAATGAACCATGTTTTCGCTATTTGTTAATTTATATGGGTCAAGTGATCCGGTAGACACGGTGATAATAGGGAGTTGACAACACCGAACCTGTATGGTCCAGTTAAGATGGGTCAAGTACCCTTTTGCCCCTATGTGCGACAATTTAATGAATCTGTTATACGACCAAAGGTCATGGTTTAAGATCAGCTACAGAATCTTTGACAGATCTGTCAAGATATCTGTTCCATTAGCATCAATTGTTAACTCGGCCATAAATTTGAATCATGCATTGACCGAACGCTTTGCCCTAAAGTCGCTTCTTCTGTCTCGACCTTCTCAAATGTAGGCTACATTCCAGACCTCATTCTGACTTCGCCCCCCGGGAAGAATAGGCATGTATCAACAAGTTTCTTCCATTTTTGGTGAAACTCTGCTATGACGAGACCATGTCATCCGCAAGTTGTTCCCCCAGCTGAGCAAACGGCGCATCAGAAACCATGACCGGATGCTATCAAGAAAAGATAAATCAAATGAAGAAACATATATTATATCTATAGAATGTTGTTTACATTATAATTAGTTTATTTAGTCTTGATAGTTTTGATGTCTCCTGTGAATTTTATGTGTTTAGCAGCTGGTTATATCAAAGAATATAGGCCTACTTACTTATTGGTGTTATTATTGAGAGATTTTCAGAGACGGAAACTCAAAGTGTGTCATCAGACAACTAGGCTATCACTTGATAAGCCAGGAAGGGACAGACGTACATTGTAGGCCTACGATAAAAAGAACTACAGTCCTGTGGACTCAAGGGTACTCCACTACTTTGGCTTCGCTCCTACATGTACCTCTCCGACCGCACCCAAATGATCATCTCTGGTGACTCTAGGACTCAGTGGGTCCCTGTTGTGTTGGGTGTCCCTCAGGGGTCTGTCCTAGGCCCGCTTTTATTCATCTTATACACGGCTGGCATTCCCTCCCTTTTCCCCAACCATTCTGCTACTGGCCATCTTTTCGCTGATGATGTCCAAGCCTATGTGCATGGACCCCCTTCAGCTCAACTCTTTCTTGCGAGCCAAATCGACGCTCTATCTCAAGATCTTCATCTGTGGATGTCGTCCAATCGTCTTTCTTTGAACTCTTCCAAAACCCAGTTGATTTGGTTTGGCACTTCCAAGCAGCTCCAAAAACTTGACCACTCGGTACTCTTTCAAACTTTTCCTCACTTCAACTTTTCGTCTAGTGTTCGAGACCTAGGTGTCACCCTAGATAGTTCTCTAACTTTCACCGAACACATAGCCAAGCTTACTCGCTCTTCCTACTTCCAATTAAGGCGGCTGAGAGCTATTCGCAAATCTGTTTCATCTTCGATCTTTACCACCATTGTCCACGCCTTCGTCTGTTCTCGGATTGACTATTGTAATTCTGTCCTTGCTGGCCTCCCTAAGGTCCGGCTAGCTCCCCTACAGTCCGTACTCAATGCTGCTGCGAGGCTCATTGCCCGTCTTCCTCGATTCTCACACATATCTACATTCATGGCTGAACAACTTCACTGGCTTCCACTCTCAGCTCGCATAGAATTCAAAGTTATAAGTTTGGTTCTCAAGTCTCAACGAGGCCTTGCTCCGACGTATCTTTGTGATCTCATACTTCGCCCCATTTCGGCCACTTCGCTGCGTCCTCTTAGGTCCTCAGATCGGCTTGACCTCTTTGTTCCTCGCGTCAGGACCGCCATGGCTCAATCCAGATCATTTGCCTGCATAGATCACTCCCTATGGAATGGTCTTCTCCCATCCGTTCGCTCTGCCATCCTCTCTGGTAGTCTTTCGTCATCTTTCTCTTGTCTAAAGACCTGCCTTTTCTCTCGGAGTTGCACGCACTGGGAGCGCTTCTGAAAGGCTCTTGCTGCAAGAAGCGCTTTACAAATGGTCAGATACGATACGATACGATAGTTGCTAACAAACCCGTCACATAAAATTCGATGTGCTGATTCAATGACAATTCTGAGTCAAGCCTAACGCCTGAATTGCGGGATATGTTGCATTACAAAAGAGGTTTGATAAATAGAATTCAAGAAATAAAACGTTTAACTGTTGGGGTTGTTTCAAAGCAGAAACTCAGTTTTTAGTTTGAGGGCAGGACTCCGTTTAATCATGGCAACCAAGACGAAACTCGGTTGCACTCGTTTTTATAATAGAGTGAGAATTGAAGAAAAGCAACTGAGGAGGTCAAACGTTGGTTTATGTGGAGTTGGGTTGTGTAATAAAGACTCGATACGATGGGGGGGGGGTCCTAAGGAAGATCAATTGCGTTGAACCCCTAAAACACCTGCAATTCTCACCTTGGAGAAAGCTGCTTGAGTATGAATTGTCTAAGATAATGTAGAGCAGAGTGTCATCACTCAGCAGCGTAGAGATGGTGTTGCAGACGGTTTCGTTAGGCAAACACTTAGTAGAGCGGTGTGCAAAAGGTCGGAAACTAGGAACAGCATCCTAAGAGAGACCTCGTAGGTTAATGTTGTTGTCTGGTCCGATTTGTTCCGTTGATTAAGACAGAATGCGGAGAATAAGATATGACTTGAACCAGTTTAGGGTGAAACTGGATAGAGGGCACACCATACACATAAGCGGTGATTGAGAAGCACGCAATTGACACATTTAAGGCAATTCCGTTTCCGTTAAGTTGTCGTCCGTTGGCCGCGAAGCCTCCATGTTTGGAATAATCAATGGCATAATTATAATATATATATATATATAGATTATAGACATACTGTGATTATTAACCAATGAGAAATCGCTGTTTCAGCTGAATTACATGAAACTACAACACATTGCCTTTCTTCCTGCTAGCCTGGTCCACATATCTTAACCTGAGAGTAGACCTAGACAACAGGAAGCGAACGTGGCAGCTATACAAAAAGGAGCAATCGCGTGGATTTCAGCATTGTTCACGAAAGACGCTCTATTTGTGAAATGCTATTATACATAGTAGGCTATGCTTATGGCATTATTCATAGGCTGTATACTGTATAGCCTTCTATCGACAATGGCAGTAGTAAATGATTATCATATAGTAGTCAATTAAGTTTCACAGATATCTCTGACTCAATCGCTCGATATGGCTCTTTAAAAATCCACTACTGCAAACATACATCCGATAAGCCTATAATAATTATATAGGCCCTACTCGAATGGTTTGCAGCTTTGGCACATGGACCTAATGTAGGCCTACCAGTGTAGGCTACATGCCTACGCGTCATTCATGATGATGTAATAGGATTTGGATCTATTCAATTAGGCATCAATAATCAATACAGATTAAGCAATAAATCTACGAGTTCTCTAAACTCCTGTTTTTAGATTTTTATGCTGGATTTATAATGTTACATAAAAGTGTTGACTAATATTCTGCCTCACCCTCGAAAACTGCTCGTCTCTATGCTGTGCACAGCTTACTATGCATGAAGTATTGTAGGCGTACAACGCCGTACATGTATAGTCCGAACTCAGAGCATCCGTGATTCAGAGTGATGTCGATCACTCTATGCAACCTACGGCGCCGAAAATCGCACAGCCGCTATCTCCCTCTAATAGCCTACCTGATTAATATACTCACTCAAAGAACTAGGATGCTCTCGAAATTCCTTTGCCCATCATTATAATGTCAAAGCGACTTTGCTAATTTCCGATGCTGTTCAATACTATTTTCTTCATAAAATTATAGTGGCATATAGGCCTATGGCACCCCTATGCAAGTTGACCCTCCAATAGACCTCTTGTGGTTCTTCAGCGTGGGACATTGACACATTGGCATTGACCTTGAGTTCCTTTCTTGAGCTCTGCAGCCGAGATGACGCTTCATATAATACTAGCAAATAATAATTATTGTTAATAATAATAGGCCTAATAATTATAATGATATAAATAATTATGATAATGATAGCTTGTTTGTTTGTTTGTATGCGCACTTGTTATAGCGTGATATATACATGTAGATATATATAGTCTATATATATAATCAGCTTAGCCTATAGATAGCGATATTGCTGAGCAAAATTCCAGCAGAGGAGCCAACCACACGGATCCTTCTTCGCATAGGCGGAGACCTGGTCCGAACTTTGGGGGGGACGGACGGGCGGCCGTATGACGATCGCCGAGGCACGAAGCGCCGAGCAGGGGAGGGTTTGGGCAGTGAGATATGCCCCCAAACTTCGAAAAATGTCGATTTTCAGCACTACAATGGTAGCATTTCAGGTAGGCCTACTCATATTAACAGTGTTCCTCATAATTTTAGTGTTTATAGTCCTTCAAAAGTGCTCCCCCCAATGTTGAAATGCTTTGAATTTCAATATTACAACGGTAGCATTTTAAGTTGCATAGACGGAAACCTGGCCTCGGGGTTTGGGAGGCGGGGGGGGGCGATCGATCGGCAGCAGAACGATCGCTGAGGCGTGAAGCCACAGTTGGGGAGGGGTGAGGGGATTATTTTGTAATTTCCACATCTTATTGTAGAATTTTTAGCTGTCATCCAAAATCAAAAAATGATCCATTTTCTCAGTCCTGATAAAAGTAGTTCCAACTGTAATTTGCTATGGAAATAGATAGAATAGAAAGTAATCAATGGTAGAAATAAAAACCTACTCATGTCTAAATATATACCTACTATCAGAGCATTTCAAAGGAAGTTTCAGAAATGCATAACTTTTTCTCAACCTTTCGATCCTCCCTGGTTAATAACTACCAATCATATGACAATAGCATATTTAAAAACTATTTTAGCTGCGATGATGTGATTTTACAACTGTCTAAATCCATTTATAGCTGCAATTTTTTAGAACTGCACTTCTTTGTAGAATTACTATGCATAGCCTAAATCCGATCAAGAGTCCCGAGACAGTTGTTAAGGAAATAATTTCTTTTTTTAAACCGGTAGATAGTCTGCTCAAGCGTCATGGGAGAGCACTGAAATAATCTTTAGACAGTAATGGTCCTACGCTTTGTAGAAAAAAATAAGAGACTCTTCTCTTGATTCCATCAAAGAGAACCAACGTGTGTGAAAACCACGTATCTGCAGAAACGGCATGGCATACTAAGCAAGAACCACGTATCTGCATTTGCGTGCGTTTTTGCCTAGTATTGAATTTATATGGCCCTGATCAAGTTAAAAGAGGTGTGTAGGAGACATCTCCAATTGGAATTCTCGGTTAAAAAAAATTGTTAACTCGTTTGATGATAACAGTTTAGTATAGTTAAAAGAGGTGTGTAATAGACATCCAATTGGAATTCTCTGCTAAAAAATGATAGTTAACTTGTTTGACGATAATTGTTTTAGTAAATTTAAAAGAGGTGTGTAAGAGACATCTTTAATTAGAATTTTCTGTTTAAAAAAAATAATAGTTAACTTGTTTGACTCTGATATTTTAGTTAAGTTAAAAGAGGTGTGTAAGAGACATCTCCAACTGGAATTATCTGTTTAAAAAAATAATAGTTAACTTATTTGATGATAATAGTTTTTGTAAATTTAAAAGAGGTGTGTAAGAGACATCTTTAAATAGAATTCTCTGTTTAAAAAATAATAGTTAACTTGTTTGACTCTGATATTTTAGTTAAGTTAAAAGAGGTGGGTAAGAGACATCTCCAACTGGAATTATCTGTTTAAAAAATAGTTAACTTGTTTGACAATAATAGTTTAGTAAATTAAAAGAGGTGTGTAAGAGACATCTCCAATTGG
>OX457042.1:38038867-38099343 GCA_949752735.1 Lumbricus terrestris
GACTACGAAAAACTCGTTGAGCTGAGATTGGTTGTCCTTGGAAGTCAGCCTTCAGTGATTTCCTGGAGAGTCCAATTCAACATGCAGGTCAGGTGGTGCCATTCAAATAATAAAAAAAATTACTTTTTTGCGCGTTCAATCACTTCAATGTGACGCATTCAATCTAGCAAAGAAGAAAGAAGATTCGTTTCTTTTATGCAGTTTGGTGACCTTCGATCTTTCACATATGAGGCATATGGGCAAAGGCAAAGGCCCCACTTGCTGCTGAAGATCCAGTATAAGATCTGTCAACTTGTGGGGCGCGGTGGTGTAGTGGGTATGTTTGTCGCCTTGCAACCGAAGGGTTGCAGGTTCGAATCTACCTCAAGTTGCCGCGTAGGGACCTTGGGCAAGTCCTTCACTCGCAATTGCTCAGGGCTTCGGTGTGAAACTCCGATGCAGTGTTCGCTCTGTAGTCGGAAGCGCCTCTGAGCTTGAAGGGGCGCTATAACAAGCGCACATACAAACAAACAGCTTGTATTGAATTATAGGAAATTAAGAGTCAATTCATTGTGCTTAAGGCTGCTGCCAGAAATGTCAGATGAGGCTGAAGGTCTGGGATTGTTTTCGAATCATCTTCTTGTAAGGTGAAGATTGTCCACAGAATTACTAAAAACCTGGTGAAAGATAGGAATCGGGTGGTGTAATGGTACTGATGGTGGGGCTTGCCGAGTGATTTCTCAACCTAGCGAACACTGACAAAACATTTACGATAGAGGATTGGTGATTCGCTTCTTCTGATCTCCGACATTTGAATACCTGTCTATCAGCCACGACTATTAGGCTCTGATCACTTAATTAGCGATGTCTACACTTAACGCAATCTTATTAAAGCCCGGATTGACCGATGCAATTTCAATGTGTTCTGTGTTCACTGAGATTATATTTTATTCAAATCAACGAAATCAATCGTACGCCTGTCTTGCGCTGACCTTTATACAAATTTTAAATAATACTTTATTGATATTTCGGACTTGATGACTGAAAATGGCTTTGATCGGACGACTATCGTAGGTTTATGGATTACATCTGACCTATTCCTTCGCATGAGAAAAGATAATCGAATATGAATTTTTACTTATCATGTGCAACTGTGTGACACCAGGTGTTGCTTTGGGAGATTCATCATCCGAATCTATTTGTTTCCCTACTTATGTCCACCTCTTAGCTTAGCGCTCTCTCTTTGTCTCTCACACACATACACTCTCCTCTCTGTCTGTCTGTCTGTCTGTCTGTCTGTCTGTCTGTCTGTCTGTCTGTCTGTCTCTCTCTCTCTCTCTCTCTCACTCTCTCACTCTCTCTCTCGTGCTCTTATATGAAATTCTGAGGCGTTGTCTTATCGCATTCCTATCTGAAGCGGATGTCGAAAATCTCAGCCGCCAATGTCTTAATCGTCTCTGGTATTTGCTCAGATGTTTTGCTGCTTAGTCATTTCGCATAATATTATCATGCATTGTGTGGTCATAGTATTGGACTTTTTAATGCTCATATAATTGAAGGACCAGTTCTCATCAATCAGCTCTCCATAATTTATTCATCGACAATTTTTAAAGTGTCATCGCCAACTGTAGCAGTTCTTCACTGAAATAATGACGACTTTGCAGACAGACTCGACATAATAATACGACTATATATGGACTGATTGACATATCATGATTCTCCTTAGAAATGAAGTTGCATGGTTTGTCCCCGTTGGTTCCCGGTCGAATCCCACCTGCAAGTCCTGCATGCTGTCCATATCAACTAATCGGAAAAATTCCATTTCGACTTCTGAAGGAGACGGACATTGACTTGTCCACCTTGAGATATTAAAACGAACAGTGACTCTAAAACTCTAAAACTGTGCCTTGTGGAACTCCGCGTATGATTGCACATCGTCTGTTTCGTGTCCATTTAGGTCACTCAGATTTTTACGATTTGTCCTGACTCCATTCCAGCAGCATTTCCCTTAAATCCACATCCGTTTGAGTTTCCTAGGCCTATAGTCTTTAGTGAAACACGGTATCAATAGCCTTACGATGGTCAAAGTACAGGTAGCCTACTATGGACCTATTCTACACAGTCAAAATTGCAGGTAGCCTACTATGGACCAATTCTACACATTTTGTTTGAATTGCCTTTTCTTCAATCATTATGTAGGCCTACTGGTATTGAGCAATCTAGGACTAGGTCCTAAACAAATTTGCCGTCCAATAGAAAATAATTGTAGATAGATAACTTCGTACTATTAATTAAGGCGGTAGAACATAGGAATATTCACGAATTTGTCGTGCATTAGAGCATTTGAGTAATGCTTTTGATGGGGCGAAGCAAATGTTGTATTTACGCCAATTATATATCAATGGTCCATCATGTAAGTCTACACTCAACGATGTATCGGAATAGTTAGTCTGACACAGAAAAGTCAAAGTACTGTGGACATTCGCCAATTGTTTCAATATCTATACACGTGAATTGTGTTCGGTAAATTGGTAGGCATATTTGTTGTGATTGGTGACAATGTCATTATCTTAATGCAGGTATGCGTGGGACCTAATTATTTTAAATGACGATCAAAAGATTCCGTTCAATGGTAGTCTACCTTTCGTTTCTCAAATGATAATGCGCATCTGAGGAGCTCGTACAAGGTATTTTCTAAAAGTTCAGATGCATACTCCCGGTAGACCTACCTATGTCCAAAAAGACGTCAACCATGGATAGATGAACATGTCGGGATCGATTCATGAACTCATAGTCACAATGTGAGTGCAACACTAATCCTAATTGCAACAAACACTTGCGTACTTACTTGCATTTAAATACAACTTTGTCTTTGTTTGATCTGCAACGCAGCAGTGGATTGACTATTATTGCGTTAGCAGTCATTGGTCAAGCTGATACAGCGTGATCAATAACTGGTAACATCATTTACAAAACTCCGCCTCTAGTCTTCGCTCTATTCCAGATTGTATTTACGTGTCCCGCGAGACGTCTCTGGCTTTTAAAAAGAAACTATTAAGGACTTAATTCTTGACCGGGTCTGGTTATCTATGAATAAGCTCAATCATCTTGAAGTATCGCTATACATGTAAATTTCATAGATGGATGGGATGGATGAATGGATGGATGAATGGATGGATGGATGGGTAGGCGGGACATGGATGGATGAACGGATGCCAGAATATTTTCGGGAACTTCAACTGCAGTGATGCAGAGCACGTAAGAGCCTAGAGCCATTTGTTGCTTTTTGGCAGTTCTTGCAACGAAAGTTAAGCTATAATATTATTGCATGGCTAATAAAGCGCAAAGAATTTCAGATTATGTATGTATATTCGTTTAATAAGCAAAACAGGTTGGCAAACCGCAACCTGGTACATTGAGATAGACAAAAATTACATTGAAATAAAAATATTGCAATCTGCAATTGAGCTTCGACAGGTTAAAACCGATAGAGTCTAGTTATCCTCTCTTGTCAGTTTAATCAGAAAAATCGCATGAAATCAGTTGCTAATTTCATAATGCACGATAGGCTAAATTGACTTTGAATGTGCGTACTCATTTGTATAGTGGCGCTTTATAACCGGTGGCGCCACCAAGCGATTGTGCAAGATGGAGTCTTTGAGAGACGTCGAACATGTCGGGATCGACCCAGAATTAGTCGGCATTGCTATCCAGTGTTACCATCATTCATGAAAGAATGATCAGAGACATTCCAACCATGCATGATTCACAGTCTCACAGAGGATTGCCATCAAAACGTTTAAAATGCTGCAGTTGAGTCCAGATGAGCGGCAAGCAGAGTCGCGTGTCCTGAGTAGGCAACGAAGAGCAACCCCAGAAAACATGGAGGTGCTGTTTGAGTTGACTTGGCCATTCCTGAATTCAGATCGCAACCTCAGCTGAAATCATTTATACGTAAACATGCATGCACGTAATTATCTCTGTATGCATATGTATGAGTGCATGCATGAAATTCTATATGTAAGTAGGCCAACATGCATATTATTATGCACTAAGAATGTAACGTACGGCAAGAAACATTTATATTTATATTTACACGTCGACGGAATCGATGAATGAACGAAAGATGGATGAAAGTGTGAGACATATGCATGAATCTCTTGAAGGACACGACATGGAGACATGAGAAGGAGGAGGACGTACCTGGATTTCATGAGAGACAGACAGAAATGGACGATCTCGTTCAAAATTCAAATCATATCGTCCGTAGACATCTGACAAAAGCTGGGGAAGACGACGTGTTATAGTAGGCCTATAATATTATTATGTGTAGGTCCTATATGCTATTTCAGGGCTTTTTAACGTGCAGTTGTACACAAAATGTGCAGTTCTAAATGGATTTGTGCTGTTGTAGAAGCACTTCTGTACAGCTAAAATTAGCCAAAAATGGTCATTGTCCTCCGATTGCAAGCAGTTTACCATGGAGAATGGGACAGGAAAGAAGGGGTTGTGCAGTTCTAAAAATTCCTTAAAAACAGCCCTGTGCTATTTGAATATATACTAAGTATGCTTTTATGTTTCTATGTATGCACGCCCATGTTCATGCATGCATGTTTGCAAGTTCATACGATTGTGCATACATGCATGCAATTCTAGTTGTTAGGTCATCATCATCTTATCAGCCAATCTCTTATAGTAAGATCTTTGGCCAATAAGCCACGCATTCCAGTCGCAAGTTCTGAAGAATTGCGCCGCGGACAGTAACAGCTAACATGCAGACGGTCAGCAATAAGAGCGAAACAGCTGCAGCGAGTGACACGCTGCCCTCTCTAACATTATTTTAGAGCTGGCGCCGCCACTGGTATAGACTTATATTTCTATGTATGCACGCACATGTGCATGTATGTATGTTTGCATGTTCATACGATTGTGCATACATGCATGTAATTCTAGTTGTTAGGTCATCATCATCTTATCAGCCAATCTCTTATAGTAAGATCTTTGACCAATAAGCCACGCATTCTAGTCGCAAGTTCTGAAGAATTGCGCCGCGGACAGCAATAAGAGCACCAGTCAGCAGACGGTTGGTTGTCAGCAATAAGAGCGAAACAGCTGCAGCGAGTGACACGCTGCTCTCTCTAACATGATTTGAGATCGGTGGAAATTTTCTCTACTTTATGAGCTGAGCTTTGAACTCATCGGACAGTAGGCCTACAGCGACGATAAAATTAGCAGTTTAACATTGAAAGTCAGACTGACTGTTGTGTGTTGTGACTCTGCAGCTTGTCTTTTTGTATGTATATATATTATAAATTATATTATATGAAATGTCTGCAATATCACTTCCTTCATTTCTGTTGTGCCTTTTTTCTGTTCAACATCAACCTATATATATACACACATATATACATATATAGGCTACATATATACATATATATATATATGTAATTGGCGTCATTGCTTCGTATCGCTGTTGAAACAAACTTTTCCCATTATTTTTAGTTCACTGTCCTTCTATTGCAAGTACATGTATGTAGGGTTCTATGATTATTGGGTATTAATGCATAATTTAGGTCTATACCGTATGCAAGTGATAAGTATGTTTGCATGTAGGTTTATGTATGCGGCTTCTGTATGGACAATTACTGCAGCTCTTTTAGTAGGCCCTAGCACAGAAAATCGCTACCTGCACCAACATGAGCGCTGTAGGCCTAATTGAGGTCACTAAGCACAAAGGGATAACCAATTGTTTTCAGACACACATAGAAGTCGCCGCTAGCGAGCTCCCGCAGACACGTACATGTATAGCTAAACTGATGGATCTGATGTTAGACGTGATGTCCAGACATCCTGAAATAATTACCGCTGCACAGCCCCTAAAACACTTATATAGCGCCTTTGTTGCATTTTGCGCCCATTATAACTATTGTATCCAACTGATTCAAACCAACATCAACCTATATAAGAGCCTATACACAACCTATATATAGTTGTGTGGTTTTAGGTAGTTTGATATAAATGTTTGAACGGAGTTGAATGGTACAACCAGATGCATTAGGTCGATATGTGACGAAAGACAGATGCATTAGGTCGATATGTGACGAAAGACAGATGCATTAGGTCGATATGTGACGAAAGACAGATGTATTAGGTCGATATGTGACGAAAGACAGATGCATTAGGTCGATATGTGACGAAAGACAGATGCATTAGGTCGATATGTGACGAAAGACAGATGCATTAGGTCGATATGTGACGAAAGACAGATGCATTAGGTCGATATGTGACGAAAGACAGATGCATTAGGTCGATATGTGACGAAAGACAGATGCATTAGGTCGATATGTGACGAAAGACAGATGCATTAGGTCGATATGTGACGAAAGACAGATGCATTAGGTCAATATATGACGAAAGACAGATGCATTAGGTCGATATGTGACGAAAGACATATGCATTAGGTCGATATGTGACGAAAGACAGATGCATTAGGTCGATATGTGACGAAAGACAGTTGCTTGCAGGAGGAATTAAGATTCAAAACGAAAGAAGAGAGCGGAATGAGCTTAGGTGATCATCATGTCGTAAAGTCTCTTTGGATTTGCAACTCCCAATCAGTGATATTTTCGTTAACGGAAATAGAAATTAGAAGTAAAATTATTAATTCCCGTTAACGTGAATAAGAACGAAAATTAGGAATTATTTTGAGATCGAGAATAGAACTAGAACTGAAATACGCCGGAGAGAACTGAAATATGAATAGAAATAGGAATTATTTTTCAGAACGAAAATTATTACACTATGATGATCTTTGCGATTCGTTGTCTGTGCAAGCCTGTATGAAGTCAGACAATCCATTTCAGTAATCTTCGGATATATTACCCCGGACATATTGCCACAACTAATTAGGCTATTTCGTTTGCTTTCTGAATCACTCAAACAAAGGGGCCCTAGTACAGTTTACAAGTTGTGTTTAGCCGTCGAAGATTGTTTATCTATTCCAGAACTGTCATTATTTTAGAAGTTTTTTTAGGCCCATAGAAATGATATTATTTATGAACTTAAATTAGATCTGCAATTATTTAAGAACTTGAATTAGAACTGAAAAAGGAATAATTTTCAGAATAGGAATAGAATTAGAACTGAAATTAGAGTCTTAGAACTGAATTCGAACTAAAATTGGGAATTATTTTTGGAACTAAAATATCACTGCTCCCAATGGTTTAATTATTTTCAATTTATATTTGCTTAGTTCTTACTTACGTCGTCGTCGTCGTCATCAACAGCAACAGCAAGCATCATCAACAACAACAACAGCAACAACAAGCATCATCATCAACAGCAACAACAAGCATCATCATAATCACCGCCAGTTGTTAGTTCTAAGGTCTCCTTGTCGCTAAGTCATCCAATCAGCAATCTCCATTTTCGTTTGCCTTGCGTTTCGCTAACCTCAGTCTTTGCGTCCATCACCCCCTCTCATGCCTTGTTCCCATTCTGTCCATCTTCTCTCCTTCTCTTTCTCTTCTCATTTCTTTCCTCTGCTACGTTTTCCTATGCTCTCCTCGGTGTTTTCTCCAGGTCTGCCTTTGCACTTCATTCCGTAGAGACCATGGAAACCAAAACCCACTGCATGGAATGACGTGTCAGTGGATTGAATTCCATCAATCCTCTGCACTTCCGCTCCGCTATGCAGTATATCTGAGCAGCGACTTGTGTGTGCTTTTTCAGCATATGTCGCATACTGGTGACAGTATGATGGGATATTTCTTTTCATCGATGTCCAACTATATGGAGTCTTTGTATGAACTCCAATGCTCACCAAAGAGCTTAGGCTAAAGCTTCTGTGATCCTCGCCACAGTGATCTGTACGTTACCTAAGATCAATATTGACTTTCCTGTTGTCTACGCCTACTCTCAGGTAAGATAATTATGTGGACCAGCAGGAATAAAGGCAATGTGTTGTAGTTTCATGTAATTCAGCTGAAACAACGATTTCTCATTGGTTAATAATCACAGTAGACTATGTCTATAGATATAATTATGCCATTGATTATTCTAAACATGGTCAACGGACGGCAACTTAACGGAAACGGAATTGCCTTAAATGTGTCAATTGCTGTTGTTGTTGTTGCCGTTAATTGATCGCGAGGCCTGGTTTCATTCAACTGAGTGGGTCTCAAAGGACAGTCGTCGACGAAATACTTTGTGGAGAACGGAGGTCTCTTTGATTCATACTCTGCATGGTAGGCTGCTGCACTAAGGTAGACTAATAACTGGGCTGAGAGACGAACAGACCCCGTGCATACCTCGTGTTCCGTGCATACCTCGTGCTCCTTTATAAACGGCAATTGAGCTTCGACTATAGCTACTTAAACCGCTTACTGCAAGTCTCGACCGAGTATTGCTGCAAGAGATAGAGCTAACATAATAATTATACGTATTACTGCACAGGTTTGTGGCATCAGCTGAGTGGTAGCTATAGTGCTGGTTAATGTCCGAGTTTTTGATAATCGATTCGATCGATTTGATAAATCGTGGATGTATGAACTTTCGTCTTACTAATCATTGCGAATCTGTGACACTGGAAACTTAAAAGGCGCCAGTGATCGATCGATCGATGGGTGTTCGAAATGTCTCTTCAACAGTTAACAGCGGAAAGTCTTCCGGACGTAAGAATGCTACCGACGCCAAAGAGAGGTACAGGGTACAGTATGCACAGTATGCACAGTATGCAGTCTTTAATCTAGTTCCCTCTGCTTGGGGGAATTCAGGTTTGGGGGAATGAATCAGACATGGACGATACTCTTTGAACGTCCGAAAAAATTTCCATCCCAACACGGTTTCCAAGCTGGACATTCTCCATCTATGTCTCTGCTAAGTAGGCTATGCAAGATAGAATTTTCTGCTGTCATTGAAAGAAACGAGACGTCAGTTCTTACTAGGTATTTTTACCTGGCCACAGTGGCGTAGGCAAGGGAGTTTCGGGGGTTAAAGTTAAACCCCCCCATAGGCTCCGGAAAAGGATTTTTAAAGATCATTTTTCCATTTAAGTAAGAAAAAATAGCAAAAAACAGGGTTTCCGGCCATAAAACCCCCCATCAAATATTCCTGGCTACGCCACTGCCTGGCCAAGGTGGCAAGGTCTTTGATACGGTAGATCATGAGATTTTATTAAGCAAATTGGAAAGATATGGTATACGAGGCAAACAACTTCAGTGGTTTAAAAGCTATTTAGAAAGTCGATCGCAATGTGTCTATTGCAATGGCTCCTTCTCTGCACTAAAAGCAATTAAATATGGAGGACCACAAGGCTCAATTAAATATGGAGGACCACAAGGCTCTAATCTGACCTGTTGTTTCTAATCTATAGGGCCTATAAATGACCTCCCCAATGTTTCTTCTAAATTGTATTTTATACTGTTTGCAGACGATACAAACGTCTTCTATTCCCACAGTTCTCTGGAAACCCTTTTCCAAATAGTTAATACGGAGCTGTCAATAGCACCCGATTGGTTTTGTGCCAATAAACCTGCACTTAATCTTATTAAAACGCACTATTTTAGGTCTCATAGGAAACCTGTCTCTCCCAGCTTCCTGTAGATATCTACTAAGTATTAATGGTTCTCATCTCTCTAGGGTAGAGTCCACAAAATTTCTGGGAGTCTATAATTTCTTATCAGCATTTAACATGGACAGATCATATAAAATGTATCTCCTAAGAAATTGCTAAAAATACTGGTATCATAGCACGTAGGCCTACTGCATACCTATTACCTCCCCCTATTCGTGTACTGTTATATTATTCGCTTGTGTAGGCCTATCCATACTTAGCATACTGTAATCTAATAATTATGGGCATCTATACATACGCTACTAGACTGCATAGACTGACAATATTCCAAAAAGGGTAATTCGCATAGTGGCTGGTACTGCATATTTATCACATACTACGCCATTATTTTGTGATTTTAACATATTAAAATTTGAGCGAACTCTATCAATCGGGAGAATTTATATACCGCTTTTACCATGATTTGCTCCCTCCTGTTTTCAAGGGATTCTTTAATCTTGCTTCACAGATCCATTCTCATTCAACAAGAAACTCGACTCACTATAGATGCATAATTTGTTCGCACTAATTCCCATCTATTCTCTATTAGAGCCACTGGTCCTTCAATCTGGAATAAGATCCCTCAAGAAATCAGGCAGTCTCAGTGGCGGCGCTACGCCAGGGCATGGCAGGGCAAATGCCCTGGTAAAAAAAGCCTTTGCCCTGGCTGTTGCCCTGGTCGTTGCCCTGCCAGAAACTTTACCCTGGGATAATTTGTTCTGGGATATTGCTTCCTACTGTTCACGTCCGCCTGCTCTCTGGCAGGGCAAAAGTTCTGGCAGGACAAAAGTTCTGGCAGGGCAAAATTCTGTCGGGGCAAAAGTTCATGAAGAGAACAAAATCTGGCATGGCAATTTTCTGGCAGGACAAAAGTTCTGGCAGGGCAAAAATTCTGGCAGGGTAAAGACCGTAAAATGTTGGCATTCAAACGTTCTGACATGGAAAAATTCTGGCAGGGCAAAAATTTTGGTGGGGCAAAAGTTCTTGCAAGGAAAAATTCTGTTGCTGTTTATCCACATTGCCGTAGGCCTACACAACTAACAGCGTATGCCCAGCTGTCGCGTTATTGTTTTTCAAATGAAGCGTAAGCATTTGCGTAGACAATAGACCTAGCCTTATAATTATACCTGACTCCTTTAGGACCGTTACTTTATTTGCTGAACGCTTTGCTTTCGAAATGCTATACTCGAAAGAGGTTTTGCAATGCTTCACTAAGTCACAGAGATTGGTCTACAGGTTGGGCCATAAGGTGCCCCTAAAGTTTTTTGCTCGTAATCTTGGCCAGAGGTATAGTAATTTTAAATAAAATTTTACAGGCTTAATTAAAGACAATTCATTTTTACACATGATGGCCAGATTTCATTAAAATATTCAGACAGAACAAATTAAAGTTTTATCACTTTAGACCACTCGATCACTGTTAAATGACGATTCAAAAACATGACGCAGCAAAAAGTAACAAAACCGAATTTATTAAGTAACATCTCAAATAATTGGTGTCAAATAAACCTGTTAGGCTATTGACAGAAAATCGTCATTATTAGCATATTTAGAAAAACGCAGGTACCAGCATAGCTGTAAGTCGCTGTGACAACATTTAGCAAGATGACTGTTAAGTTGATAAATAAAGAATTTTCTGATTAATAATTTTGCTTTTAAAATAACAAAATCGAAATTTCTATCAAATTAAAATTCCAAAGGTGTCGATGGCACGCAAAATTTGTATTCATACACTTCATGAGCATGGAGATAAAGCTATAATCGGCGCTTAATCTGATAAACAGTGATTGCAGAGAAATGAAGAGCTAAATTAAAATAGTGAGTTAAGAAATGTGCTTTCAGAGAGAAATCTTTCCAATCAACTCCAATGCGACCATCAATTCAATGCCGCTGATGAGATCGGTTCAACGTCAATATTACTGTACTGGTTTCATTGAGAAGAACCAATGGTTCAAAATATCCGGATTTGAACTCGATGATTTTATCAACTGTGGAGAGCTATTTAGTATATTGCTCGAGAAATACCGCAATCTGCAGCCAAAACCAAGAGCGATAAGAGACTGAAAATTGATGGTCGCATTGAAGTTGATTGGAAAGATTTCTCTCTGGAACACATCACCAAGTCCATCAAAACTGTGCAAAAGACTCAAAACAAGTGTGGGCATTGGTTTGTTGCTACTTTTTGTTGCATTATGTTTTTGATTCGTCAAAAGTCGGTTGTCTCACTAAAAATGATATGACTGTTCTGTTTGAAATATTGCGGTGAAATCTGGCCACTCTGCGTAAATATAAATTGTCTTTAAGCTGTAAAATTGTATTAATTTTTTACTCCTGGCCAAGATATTGGCAAAACACTTTAGGGGTGTCTTTTTTATGACCCATCCTGTATAAGGTTTCCAAGATGTCCTTTTCAAATGTCAAAGTGTTCCGTTTTATGGCTTCGTCCATTTGATCCTCTGACCAGCCAACCTAATAGCGTAGGGTTGGTGATTTATGCACGGTAGAGCAAAATTATAGGCCTATGTAAGCCCGTACCACCGAGCACGCGACTCGACCTCTGCCCTGGTTACTTGTGTGACTGCCTTGGCTATGCCCTGGCTACAAAAAGTGTCTGGCGCCGCCACTGGGCAGTCTCCGTCGTTGTCATTGTTTAAGAAAAAGTTACGCTCTCATTTAGTCGGTAATAGCAACAATGTGTTTTCCTACCGGTATACGATGTATCATAATGTTTGTCTATTAAGCCACTCACGCATACTGTTTTTGCACTTATTGTTTCGTTATTCTTTCTTATTATTTTAGTTAAGAGTTTGCTCTGTCTAATTTAGTTAAGATATCTTAAGTAAATGTTAATCTTAATAAAAACGCACTATTTTCATTCAATAACTATTGTCGGCCGTTGCATCTGTAGGCCTATGTGTTTTACATGTACGTATACTATAAGCTTAGGTATCCCTATCTAGTGGGGTCAGTGAACCTTCAGGGTCTATCCTTGTGGCCATTCCAATTTTGAAAATGTGACTTGCAATCTATAACTGTAACAAAGTTTGGTTACAAAATGAAATGATTGATTGATAGTAAACTATGGAACCTACTTAGCCTATAGGCCTATGTGTAACTTGCATATCCGTCGTAATCCGATGACCATTTTTAATGCATCAATGCTCCACTGTCGGATTATTCTGGCGGCAAAATTTTACATTATAATTATTAACAACAGCTGTGGAATTTTTCTGAGGAGGAGTGTTAGGTGTGTCGGTTTTACGGAAGAATGGTACAAAATGGTAGTTATACGCATTTAAAAAACGCTTCTCGAATTTTTATGGGTAAATGTCATTCCTGAGGAAACTTCCTCCTTCCCCCAAAGACGTCTAGATTAAACATTGGGCACAATGGAATCCACCTGCTGGTCTTTAATGGCGTACATCGACCAAGATAAGGCGTTTAGCTTGGCGTAAATATAGGTATTCTATTCACCTTGACTGAGTGCGTTTCGGGACTTCAGTCAACACCTTGAGACAAACGCTATAAACGAATTTCAGCGAGTTATTGGAGCGTAACCGGCAAGTTGATGCCATACAACGTGCGAACATTAAGTATTGACGGCTTGCTATTTATCCTTGATGCAGGGTGTGATTTTCCCTTGATCGACAGCCTACTCGTTGGATTTCATTCAATGTCAATAAAAACATTAGGCTACTGTTAGATGTCACAGTAATTTTCTGTGGCGCCTGAGGTCTGTTGGGTGGGGTGTCAATTCGACGCATCGATCGACTCTCCCAAAGTTAACAGTCTTACCAGCTAAATCAACATCTGATCATTTCGAACATCGAATCCGTCTACAATCAATTTGAAAACTCTTCGCAAAAAAGATCCCGTGTTTCTTCAATGCGATTCTCACCTTCTCTGTCTTTGTCTTTGTCTCTTTCTTTGGCTCTGTCTCTGTCTCTGTCTTTGCGTGTGTATCTGTTTCTATCTCTGTCTCTGTTTCTATCTCCCTGTCTCTTATTAGCCGCCCAAACACCTAACGCCCATCCTATTTGCTCTAGAGGCGTCGTTAAACCTCCGAGAGAGAGACCCAACATCTATTCAGGCTATTCATCTATTCTATTATTGATACACACGACGTATACCTACATCCGTCTGTATGCTAGTTCATGCTTAAAGACACTGTGATTTGATGAGCGTTGATCAGCGGATGAAGATATGCACGAATAATTGTGATCATCATCTGATTCACTTCTTAGATTTTCTTAGACCGTTGAAATATAATAGAACGTTCAGTATAATAATTAAAGCCAGTGTCTGATTAACGAAGGTATAGTTATCATTCTTCATTACGATTGAACGAAGAGTCTGCTGCTGCTACTGCTGCTGCTGCTGCTGCTGATGATGATGATGATGACGACGACGACGATGACGACGACAATGATGATGATGGTTATTCAATGTTTTTAATCAATATCATTAACTAATCTTCATATGTCTATGATGCATAATTGTATATGTCGTGCATGTTGTAACTGCAGTGAGCATCTGTAGTGACCTTAACAACACGATGACTGATGAGGACAGCGTCAGCGTCGGAGCAGCGAGCAGCGGGGTTGGTCGACGTCACCGTTGGCATGGAAACCACGAGACGATCGTCAGCGTCGTTGTTCCTGATAAGAGAAGACACGAGGAGGAAGAGAGGAGGAGGAGGAAGAAGAAGAAGAAGCGACTCTTCACTCCATCCATGTGAGTATACACATCGCATCAGAAACTCACGCATAGAACCAAGGCTGCTGTTGCTGCTGTTGCTGCTGATGCTACTGGTGCTGCTATTGTTGTTGCTGATGTTGTTGTTGGTGGTGGTGGTGTTGCTGCTGGTGCTGCTATTGCTGCTAGTGCTGCTATTGCTGATGTTGTTGTTGTTGTTGGTGGTGGTGGTGTTGCTGCTGGTGCTGCTATTGCTGCTGGTGCTGCTATTGCTGATGTTGTTGTTGTTGCTGCTGGTGCTGTTGAGGACCTGCAACCAATAAAATTCTTTCTTTTGGCTCACTCCAAATTATTACAACAGCTTCATTGACCATCAAATTTTTCATTCGTTTTGGCCATACGTCTGTCTATACGTACCAATGTCTGTCTATAGTATCAGTGTCTGTCTATAGTACCAATGTCTGTCTATACGTACCAATGTCTGTCTATACGTACCAATGTCTGTCTATACGTACCAATGTCTGTCTATAGTATCAGTGTCTGTCTATAGTACCAATGTCTGTCTATACCTACCAATGTCTGTCTATAGTATCAGTGTCTGTCTATAGTACCAATGTCTGTTTATACGTACCAATGTCTGTCTATGCGTGCCTGTGTCTGCGAATACGTACCAATATCGGTATACGTATGCATGCCAATATCTCCCCAGAGTACGTATACCAATGTCTGCAGTTGCATATGAACCTGCAGTATGTATCTGATGTGGTTACTATATATATGTAGTGCGTACCATCCATACCCCAATGCATACCGTATACCATGCATCGAACTGAAGTCGATCAGCTGGCCAATCGATCAATCAATCAATCAAACAAATCGGCCATCATTGTATAAATCAATATTGTATGGATCAATATTGTATTGATGATCGATGGATCAACTGATTTCGATTAATGTTTCAATAATTAATCAACGTCTCTTTGCGTTCATCTGTTCAGCGTGGAATACGCTAAAGTCGTGAGCATGCTGTACGCCATCATCTCCACCATCGTTGGATTCATCTTTCCCATTTCGGAGGCTCTGACGAACAAATGGCTAAACGCCACATACTGTGCAGTTAGTGTCTCTACCATCTTGATCATCGCATTCGCATAATTCAATTTCGTCTATATATATGAGAAGGCAGCACCAGATAGAACCACACTTCGGTCATTTAATTGCGATGCATGACCCGTAATAATTTAAATTAATTAAAAAAAGACTAGAATAACCTTTTTCGTCATCTTCATGATCATAATCATAATCATCTTCTTCTTTTTCATGATCATAATCATCATGATCATCATGATCATCATCATCATCATCATCATCATCATCATCATCATCATCATCGTCGTCGTCGTCGTCGTCGTCGTCATCGTCGTCGTCGTCGTCGTCGACGTCGTCGTCGTCATCGTCATCGTCATCGTCATCATCATCATCATCATCATCATCATCATCATCTTCATCATCGAGAATTCATTTCCATCATCATCTTCATCATCATGTACTCATTGCCATCGTCATCATCTCTGTTGCATAGTCGTCATCATCATCACCCGCATCAACACTTTAATCAAAATCACAAATTTTACATTTGCACATGACTAAACGTTTTGCATATTTAATAGAAATTGACAGACTGTTCCATACTGTAAATCAACTCATCTGTTTCATCCGCAAAGCAACGACTCTTCTGAAGTCTTTTGTCTCTCTTTTGTGTCTTGGTTCTGCTGAAGTTTTTTGTCTCTCTGCTGTGTCTTTGTAGGTCTTCCTCACATATCAACTCGTCGTCGCGACTGCATTTCTCGTCTATCTTCAGATCCTTCTGCTCTTCGAGAAGAAACGCAGTCGAACAAAAGAGAGGACATCACCAGCAGCCACAGCATCGAAAGCAGTGGCGATAGGACCTCAACTCATCAACGGATCAAAGGCCACCATCTACCCCGATGATGATGTGAACAAATCATCATCATCTGGCACCAACAACAACAACAACTACAACCTGTTTGATCCTTCGATCGATCCACTAACTGATGATCGCCTTCGTCCTTATTTCGCCATTCGCTTCCGCAACCGAACAACAACAACGATGATGTCGACCGACTCTCCTCCTCCCCCTCACCCACCGCCTCAAACGATGAGCGACGACGAAGGAAGTGTGAACAGCGGATTCTCGACGGTCGGAGGAGGATCGACGATGTCCGTATCCGGAAGAAGGAAGCAGTCCGTGGATTGCTTTGATGACCGACAGACGACGGTGGATGATGACCTCTGCAGCGCCAGTCAGGCCTCCGTCGCATGGATGGATGTCTCCAAGTTCGGAAGCATCTTCAGCCACGAAGGGTCGAGTCTCTTCCTGAAAGTCGGTGCACTGCGTAAGTATTGACCGCAACCTCTTTATCTCCACATCCATACAAACATCTTTATCTTCACATCCATACAAACATCTTTATCTCCACATCCATACAAACATCTTTATCTCCACATCCATACAAACATCTTTATCTCCACATCCATACAAACATCTTTATCTCCACATCCATACAAACATCTTTATCTTCACATCCATACAAACATCTTTATCTCCACATCCATACAAACATCTTTATCTTCACATCCATACAAACATCTTTATCTCCACATCCATACAAACATCTTTATCTCCACATCCATACAAACATCTTTATCTCCACATCCATACAAACATCTTTATCTCCACATCCATACAAACATCTTTATCTCCACATCCATACAAACATCTTTATCTCCACCTCCACACAAACATCTTTATCTCCACATCCATACAAACATCTTTATCTCCACATCCATACAAACATCTTTATCTCCACATCCATACAAACTCAGACGAATGGCTCATTAGTTTGTCTTCATCAATATATAGCAAATACAACCATCACAGTTGTTGATAATAACAGCGCTACAAACTTACTTAGAGATATCCTTATTAAAGTCATTATTATCGTCATTGTGATTACAAGAAGACGAAGACAATGATGACATTGACGATGACGATGATGGGCAACGTCATCATCATCATCATCGTCATCATCTTCATCATCACCATAGCCATTGTCATCATCGTCATCGTCGACTTCTTCGTCTTGACGATCTATCTCTCTTACAATGAGCTTAATCGAGCTGATGTCAATCATAATCATAAATTCATAATCTTCATAATCATCATGATGATTATATCCGTCTTTCGTGTCTTTCTTAAGTGTTTAGTCTCGGCAACATCATCTACTATTCACTGGAGATCGAGAACAGCTTCAGTCAGACGGACTACTGTCGCAGCAAATACAGACATGGTTGGACGTTCATTCCGCGTCTTATCTTCGTCGTTGTTCAGACTTTCTTCATCTTCAAAGGACCAAATGTAAGAGCACAGCACCATACACACACATGCACACACACACGCACACGCACACATACACACACGCACACATACATACACACGCACACGCACACACGTATCTTCAAAGGACGAAATGTAAGACAACAGCACAACACACACACGCACACACGCACACATACACATACACACACACACGCACACATATACACACACACACGCAAAGTAATGACCAATGCAAAGTTAAGGCGCTAAATATGAATGTGACGAATCTTGTATACCTATCTGTTTTCAAGTCTTAAGTTCTGATACTTCTCCTCTCTCTCCTCTTTCTCTCCTTCTCCTTCTTTCCTTTGTTGTCTGTCAGAAATAGGGCCCATGATCGGCCCATGACGGAGACGATGATGATGACGACGACAGCGACGATGATGACGACAACGACGATTATCATAATGAAAGCAATCGTCGTAATAATTATAGTCAGTTTGCTGGCATGCATGCATGATGGACTTACTTATTACTTATTACTTATGCTCAGGTGCTGCTGACCTTCTTGCCAATGATCGCTGCATGCATTGAAATGTCATCAGTTTTCTTGCATTTGTCTAATGCTATGCTACTATGTTAGGTTAAAGTCATCAGTTTTCTTGAATTTGTCTAATGCTATGCTACTATGTTAGGTTAAAGTCATCAGTTTTCTTGCATTTGTCTAATGCTATGCTACTATGTTAGGTTAAAGTCATCATTTTTCTTGCATTTGTCTAATGCCATGCTACTATGTTAGGTTAAAGTCATCAGTTTTCTTGCATTTGTCTAATGCTATGCCACTATGTTAGGTTAAAGTCATCATTTTTCTTGCATTTGTCTAATGCCATACTACTATGTTAGGTTAAAGTCATCAGTTTTCTTGCATTTGTCTAATGCTATGCTACTATGTTAGGTTAAAGTCATCAGTTTTCTTGAATTTGTCTAATGCTATGCTACTATGTTAGGTTAAAGTCATCAGTTTTCTTGCATTTGTCTAATGCCATGCTACTATGTTAGGTTAAAGTCATCAGTTTTCTTGCATTTGTCTAATGCTATGCTACTATGTTAGGTTAAAGTCATCAGTTTTCTTGCATTTGTCTAATGCTATGCCACTATGTTAGGTTAAAGTCATCAGTTTTCTTGCATTTGTCTAATGCCATGCTACAATACGTTAGGTTAAAGTCATCATTTTTCTTGCATTTGTCTAATGCCATACTACTATGTTAGGTTAAAGTCATCAGTTTTCTTGCATTTGTCTAATGCCATGCTACTATGTTAGGTTAAAGTCATCAGTTTTCTTGCATTTGTCTAATGCCATGCTACTATGTTAGGTTAAAGTCATCAGTTTTCTTGAATTTGTCTAATGCTATGCTACTATGTTAGGTTAAAGTCATCAGTTTTCTTGAATTTGTCTAATGCTATGCTACTATGTTAGGTTAAAGTCATCATTTTTCTTGCATTTGTCTAATGCCATACTACTATGTTAGGTTAAAGTCATCAGTTTTCTTGAATTTGTCTAATGCCATGCTACTATGTTAGGTTAAAGTCATCAGTTTTCTTGAATTTGTCTAATGCTATGCTACTATGTTAGGTTAAAGTCATCAGTTTTCTTGAATTTGTCTAATGCCATGCTACTATGTTAGGTTAAAGTCATCAGTTTTCTTGCATTTGTCTAATGCTATGCTACTATGTTAGGTTAAAGTCATCAGTTTTCTTGAATTTGTCTAATGCTATGCTACTATGTTAGGTTAAAGTCATCATTTTTCTTGCATTTGTCTAATGCCATGCTACTATGTTAGGTTAAAGTCATCAGTTTTCTTGCATTTGTCTAATGCTATGCTACTATGTTAGGTTAAAGTCATCAGTTTTCTTGAATTTGTCTAATGCTATGCTACTATGTTAGGTTAAAGTCATCAGTTTTCTTGCATTTGTCTAATGCCATGCTACTATGTTAGGTTAAAGTCATCAGTTTTCTTGCATTTGTCTAATGCCATGCTACTATGTTAGGTTAAAGTCATCAGTTTTCTTGAATTTGTCTAATGCTATGCTACTATGTTAGGTTAAAGTCATCATTTTTCTTGCATTTGTCTAATGCCATACTACTATGTTAGGTTAAAGTCATCAGTTTTCTTGAATTTGTCTAATGCCATGCTACTATGTTAGGTTAAAGTCATCATTTTTCTTGCATTTGTCTAATGCCATACTACTATGTTAGGTTAAAGTCATCAGTTTTCTTGCATTTGTCTAATGCCATGCTACTATGTTAGGTTAAAGTCATCATTTTTCTTGCATTTGTCTAATGCTATGCTACTATGTTAGGTTAAAGTCATCATTTTTCTTGCATTTGTCTAATGCCATACTACTATGTTAGGTTAAAGTCATCAGTTTTCTTGCATTTGTCTAATGCCATACTACTATGTTAGGTTAAAGTCATCAGTTTTCTTGCATTTGTCTAATGCCATGCTACTATGTTAGGTTAAAGTCATCATTTTTCTTGCATTTGTCTAATGCCATACTACTATGTTAGGTTAAAGTCATCAGTTTTCTTGCATTTGTCTAATGCCATGCTACTATGTTAGGTTAAAGTCATCATTTTTCTTGCATTTGTCTAATGCTATGCTACAATATGTTAGGTTAAAGTGGAGGCTCACCTGCCGATCATTTGGTTCGGAATGCTACATGTCGTCACGACAAACATCTGTCTCTGGTTTCGAACGGTCGTCAGAGAAATCATGGAAGAGTTTAAGTACAGCATGAACGACTCAGCACCAAACTATCCAAGTATGTGTCCAATATTTACTTGGTCGTCATTTAAACTCTATTCAATCTATATCAGTGTTGTAACTAATTGATTAGAGGCTGATCAGCTACCTAAAATTATTTGCCTATTGGCTATTTCTAAGCATCTGTTTGGCATTAACATTCTTAAGCTCTCGACAGAAAATATCATGAAATTTCCCAGGCTGCAACTGTGCATCAAGCAGCATCATGCATCTTCGTCATAAATGGAGCAAACAATTCATATTGACATTCACATTACAAATGAATAAAGTAATAGACTTACGTGGCGGTGATAGTTCCAAAGTGCAAAGGTTGGGCAAAAAAGAAAAAAATAGATTAAGACCCCTGAAATAAGTGCTTCTTCATAATTTGAAATAGAGTCTATTGTCTAATACATAGATCGGATGCCAAACTGTCAAAACACACTTTTGTTTGGTTTTGTATGATGACATCAGCAGCTAATTCTAATTAAGTAGTTGAGTGCTAATTCTAATTAATTAGTTGAATGCTAATTCTAATTAATTAGTTGAATGCTAATTCTAATTAATTAGTTGAATGCTAATTCTAATTAAGTAGTTGAGTACCAATTCTAATTCTAATTGATTTGTTCTCCTAAAAATGCTAATATCTAATGGGTGTTTGTGTTTCCATCACTCTTCCTCTACAAGAGCGCTAACAATAATTAAATCTCATTAACAATGATCTATTTAGAAAGACGCTTTAACTTCATGTTTATATCTTTTAACGTCTCTATGTACCATGCAGACTGTGTGTCGATCTGCACTTTTTTATGAATTAAACGAACATATATTTTCCTTCATTTGAATATTGATTGTGTTGTCTTTGCTTGGTAGATGCGACATTCAACGCATCCTCTCAGGAGAAGAACTCGACCAGCGATGGCGGCGGTGGTGGTGGTTCCTCTTCCCTCTCCTGTGAGAATGATCTGCTGCACTCTGCCAGTCGTTACCTCTTTCCATTCATCCTCGAGTACAGTCTGATCGCTGTTGGAACCGTCGCCTGCATCCTTCAGTCGATCGCTCAGCCGACAGACAGCGAGGGTCACTTGATGAAGGGCCTCAAGAACCTCATCAAGGTCTGCTCCTTCCATAAGAAGACCGACCTCAACGACGACGAGTCCTCTGCTGGATCAACGGAGGACAGCGGCGGGGGCCACGGGGGCCACGGTGGTCGACCCATCCTCAGCAAGTCCCACGGAGGTCTGTTCATCGGGGCTCTCCTCTTCTCTGGAATCGTCGTCGCCATTGTTCTCTTCTACTTCCATGGATCAAAGGAGTCGACCGCCATCTACTTGATCGCTGACCTCGTCAACCACAGCTGTCTTCTCATTGGCTGCGTCGTGGCACTCGTTCTGCTTCGACCTCTTGCATACGTTGCTAAACCTTTGTCTTCTGACGATGCATTGCTCATCATCGCAATGTGTGGATCCGCTCTTTACGAGATCGCCATCATCATCGCTTCATCTAGCGCCATTAGCGGCAGCAGTCATTCAAGCGAAGGAGCGGTCTTTGAGGAACCGTTGCGGTTGAGTGCATCGGTCGTCGCTGGGGTTCAGACCGTCGTTCAGTCGATGTTCGTCCTCTGTGCCCTTCGTCGCTATCCATCCTCTGAGGAGCACGTGGCCAAGATGCCCGGGCGAGGCACCGTCGCCTTCCTCATCGTTGGCAATGTGTCTGTCTGGGTTCTGAGGACGGTGCTCACGAAGGCAGCCAACATGTCAACACCGTCTGACTTCTACGGTGAGGTTCCGTGGCTGCTCATCATGAACGTCAATCTCCCTCTTCTGCTCTTCTTCCGATTCCACTGCAGCGTCTGTTTGGCTGACATCTGGCAGGTCGCCTACACTCCGCTTCAGTTCAAACTGCCAAAAATGCGTCGCCGACATTCGAACGCAGCAGCAACAGCAGCAGCAACAACAACAGTAGCGGCTGCATCGGCGGGGGGCGACCTGTCTCAGGGCCAGCAGCAGCAGCAGGTGCCTCAGATCTGCGTCATCAGCCCATCTCGATCGCAGTCTTGTGCCAACATCCATGACAATGACATAGAAGACAACTACATGGAAGACAATTACATAGAAGACAATGTTTCTTTGAGTTCAGTTCGATCGACGACCATGTGAAACAAAACGTCATCAAAAGGCAAATTCTGCTTCCGATCTCCTCCAGTAACTCACTAACTCACTCACTCACTCACAGTCACTCACTCACTCACACTCACTCATTCACTCACTCAGCACCTCGTCTCCCTCACCCTTCTCCTGCTCCTTTTGCTTCTGCGGCGATCCTATGCACTCAACATCCTCTCGTTCTTTCCAATTGGCCTCCACATCATTTCATATTTTGTATCTGTTCCTGTCGCTCATTCTTTTCCACACTTATACAACAATCGTCTCTTTGTTTCTTCAAAGCAGATCCAAGAATTAACGAGCATCACACACAACAGCAGATGACACTCATCGACGTTTCCAGTTGACCTTTCCTGACCTTTGTCTCTTCCATTTTATATGGACAGGCGCTACCAAATGACCAGAAACAAACTATGGCAAACTGTGCTGCGATTGGTTCCAGCTTTTCCTGTCTTCAACATAACAACAGTCATCTTGAGCTGAAGCCAGCGGATCTGATGATGCACTTAAACGTTTCTTGCAGTTGAACTCTACTAACAGACCTGCAATAGGCTATACTCTGAAGAATTCTGCCAGATCTGTTGACTATGGCAGTCAAAGCATGTCCAAGATACTCATCGGCAGATGTCGCCCTGATCGGATTTCGTGAACAGCTGCATGTCTAGCAATAAGAGAGAACGTAGTCTATGCTACTACTGCGTTCCAATTGAAAAACGCTGGGTTTTAACCACGTGGTATACGCCGACGATCGCAGAGCAACATAAAAGACTGGTGAAGAATTGCGTATTGAGAAAACGTTCGACGACGACGACGACGACATCAAACAACGAATCAGTTGTTTAAGTGAAACTTTGAAGAGAAATCTAAACTAGATCTCATATTATTATCTGCGACCTATAAACAGCTTTTCTGCACTGTGCGTTTGTTTTGTTAAACACGTATACTTTGTTAATAAGCAGTCATTTTACTATAGACTATTTAGTGCGTCCAGTCATTTTATTTATTTCGTGCTGCTCTAGGAAAGAAGGACAAAATGTAGCCGACCGCTGCATCGTTGTATATACTACAATTGCCTTTATATCTTATATATGTACATACTACATATACTAGGGACTAATCTTGCTTATAAATTATATTGATGTAACCGATACAATTATTGCCCTTATTTAGTATCTGATTCTTAGTATAGCGCCGCAATAGTTCGAATGACTTCAGCGAAATCTAGCTTACACATTGCAGCGGTGTTGCAGACTACAGAGAACAGTTTCCGCGGTCTTAGAAATCTGTCCAATCGGTTAAGATTTTGCAATTCATAGAGGCAGCTATCGATTAATGATTTGCGTGTATGCTGCGATGCTGCCGCTAGAGACTTTTCCAGATTAGTAATGTGCTAACAAGACTCTGCTGAGAATGAGTCGAGATTTGGATTATGTCTGCGGGATATCGAACCAGCAACTGCTTGATATAAATATCTATGATCTTGTTCTGAGATACCGTAAATATTTATGATCTTGTTCTCTTTATAGACAAATACATACGTAAATTGCCTTTGCCCATGGTCTTTAAACTTTAGCGGTTAGTTTAGCCTGCAGGCCTATGCTGGCACTAATAAACTTTACTTAGTAGTAGGCCTAGACGAAATACGAAAGCGAAGAGTGAAGCAATCGATGACTTCACGCGATAATATCAATAAATATCCTATATTAAATTATAAGATATTAAATTAGCCTAGGCCTATAGCATGCATTAGCAATAATTGCTGCACAACAATCAGTCAGGATTCCAACGCGTCAAGACCCTATGTACAGCATGGTACATTATTCAGTTGGATGAGCACCAACCGGACAGTCTTCCTCCACTTAAGTTACTTAACGGTCAATTTGTGGTCACTCAATGCAAGACCTATGCAAAATAGCTTGCAACGCATACTATGCAGTAGGGTCCATATGCATACAATTTTATTGCGTGTGCTAAAAATACTCCTGAAAGTATTTTGTATAAGTATTTTCGTAGCAGTTCCATGCAACAAGTTTTTTTGTAAAATTCAAAGGACTCTCATAAAATACTTGTTCCAGATGCTTTTCTAAATCACTTCTTAAAATATATTCACCTAACCTTCTCCTTCTGTGAAAATTGTTAAAAATAATTATTAGTTTAATGCTATAAGCCTTATAGTATACATGTATATTCAGTGGCGTAGCAACGTTTATGGGGGCCCTTGTGCAGGGCTTTCGTGGTGGGCCCTTCAATGCTTGAACCTCAAGATTTCAAACAATAAGGTTGTGCACAAACGCCTGGTTTTTGCGATAAGCTTAGACTATTTGCAGCTCACACTCGAAATTAAATTTTAAAATGAACTTATTTCAATATTATTATTATTATTTTCCGTTTGGCTCTATACGACCTTTTCTACTTCTTTAGGCTGCCAGACTAGCCTACTGAACAAAATGTATCGGTAAACATCGTTTCCTCTCTTGTAGTATGAATTATAACCATCCACACTGAAATTTTATCAAACAGTTGGGTTATTTGACTAAAAAATAAACCATTAATTGGTATAATGTGAAGCTAATCAAGTTTGAGTTACTAAGGTAAGTCTAAAAAAATAATAAAAAAATTCGGAAATGCTGAAAATGTTCGCTGGGGCGAATACCTTAGGGAGAATTCTCTTGTGCAAAAATAATTGAGATGCCTTCGTTCCAGAATTCTGTTGTAAAGTAACTGGCATATACCACCATAGTTTCCAAAATGCCTAGACCTGCTCGGTGTCGATATTCGTAGTCACCACCACCTCAGCATTGATCAAACTGAATTCAATTCTGTCACCATGCTTGATGAAGTCATCTGGGTCTTATGCAGTCTGCACAATCTATTCCTGCGCCACCGTTGCATATGTGGATCATTTGAATATATAAACCCCAAAAATTATTTAGTGCGTACTGTGTATGCTGTACATGTAGGTTTGAATACATTTTGAATATCCTTAAAGTACAAAAATTTACTCTGATCCCGGGGGGTCCTTGACAGCCGGGGGCCCTTGTGCACTGCACAAGCTGCACAACCTATTGCTACGCCACTGTGTATATTATAAGGTTTATAACTTCAACTTGGACACTCTTATAATAGACAAAATTCAGTCAAATTGCAAAAGAGTTTACCATATTTGCGCCAAAGGGTCCTCGTTCTTGAAGCCGTCTAGTCTTTGAGATAGCCATATTGGATGATTATAACAAAAGCTGATGGACATACATTATAATCTCGTAGACTAATGATAAAGTTCTGATCTTCAAAACCCCATGCAACATCTTCTCTAGATCTTTCGACGGGGCCTCGTTCTTGTGACCTCCCAGGTCGCACCAGTCCGCTTCTGACGTCTTTCAAAGACCATGTATCATGTATGAGAAATCCAATCTCTAGTTGAGGGAACCCGAGTTCCTTTTTGGTGATGTATTCATAGCATGTTATTATCAATGTCCACATAATTTTAAAGGCACATATGAGACATAGGCATTAGGCAACACAAACACTACCGGGCGTGTCGCTGAAGGCAACTAAAAAGGTCTTTTCAATCAGTGGATGGTTGGTTATAGTAGCCTAGTGGGCTATATGGTTATGACACGAAAACGCTTGAGTGTCTTCCTCTGAATAGAGGGATGTTTAAGAATGGGGAGAGAACGGCTAAAAAGGATAACTGCGATCAAGATCTTTGGGCTTTAGAAGCCACATTGGCGCAATTCATGTATTGCCAGTGTTGGACTTTGTCTGCTGCTTTCATTAGAAGCTCAGCAATGTATGCATGTATATGTAATGCATGGTATTGTATCTGTATACATTTATATAGCGCCTGTCGCAGAATAACTATTCAGAGGCACTATTAGCACGAAAATGAAGTGGGATTGAGTGTGGAGGTGTAGGATAAAGGAAGATAATTCAGGTTCAGGCAATTGCAGGATCAGTATACTTGTGACTGGAGTCGTATTTCCCTGTGTGGTGTGTGTAGCCTGACTTGCTAACTTGCTATCATCATTTAAATCTCAATTCATTCGGACACATTGTGCGTGACTCTGAATTTGGTCTCTCAGCAAACCTTTCTGTTCACTGAAGTCGATTTATCGACTTTGTGCGAGTAACAATAGCTTTATTTCGAATGAATAGATAAATAAGTGACTTAGACGAACCGACTGGACGTCGGCAGAATGGTCAAAATCTGTGGTCAGATAACGGGATAGGGTCGTCCGTCTTCTCCAGTTAACCATTTTGTGGCATCAAGCATCCAGTAGCCATCCATAGACTGATGACATCTATAGATGTATATATAGTGAACTCTGAAGGAACGACATTTCCATTCTAATGAGAGGAAAACGCGCAGAGTAATCATTTGTCCGACATCTGAACAACAACAACAAAAACAACAGAAACAACAACAGCAGCAACAACAACAACAACAACAACAACAACAACAGTAACAACAACAATCGTCTGAAATGTTCTGCCAGTGGTAAGTCTTATGGGTTCAAATTGTTAATTCGCTGCCTGCTGTGCGAAGATCTGCTTCCATCAACGCTGACACCTGTCGGCGATAAAGAAATTATATTATTAATTAAGCAATATTATAATCTTAAAGAGGCGCTTGATTCTTCGGCAAGGATGAATGTATATGAGAACGAAGCCCTATATGTATGGAGGTACATGTATACTTGCATCAAATTAAGTAAGTATGTATGCAGGTCTCTGTATTCACGTATGTATGGTATGCATACATAAATTGTGCGCATTAAGGTTGTATGCACGTATGCAAGTAGGTAGTCTATGTGTGCATGCATATATACATTGTATTGTATTGTATATTAGCATTTATAAAGCGCCTCTTACAGACTAGCAATTCAGAAGCGCTCAATATGTATCTGGACGTAGGTCAAAATACAGCACATTTTATTTAAACTTCTTAATTATGTCTGATTGTCTATGTAAGAGAATCGCCTTTCGCCAGGTTGACCCATATTCTGTTGAAAGTTCATCTCTTGGTTCTAGATCATATTGCACCTCCTATAGAAGGTGTCATTAGAAATTTAGAAGGTGTTTTTATCGAATTGCTCTTATGTGTGATATCGGAACGAGCATCAGGCATCCACAAAGGTTGGTCTGATCGCCAATCGGATCAGCAGGACCTGTTTCCAAGTCTAGTTTTAAAGGCCAGGGTAACTACTTTAACAACAGCGCAGTGCAGATGTATGTGCCAAGGTTCTCGTCAGACGAGCACCTACACCTGCACTGCTCTGTTGTTAAAATCACCTGAAACAAGTAAATTACACTCGGCTGACTTAACAAGTATCACAGAAGCAGAATCGACCCCAATACACCCATGAATATAATAGACATTCAAAAGCAAAAAGATCAAAATCCAATAAAGAAATGCACGAACGCGAAGTTTGGCGGCGACCGAATGTTTCCCCAATGAAATCCCATTCATATGAATAACATTAACATCGATAATCTGCATGTAAATAGGTTTGTTCATGTTGCTGAGAGTGATACAGGAGGAATTGAAAATATTTCGCTGCAATTTCGATTGATTTTTCTTATTGGATGGCGTTCGTTGACAGACTACTCTTCACAGACCCAAAGAATGACTAGGCCTTATACGCTAAAAAATTTGGTAAACAGTAGTAGTCAAATATCTCGGTCCAGATGTCACTAGCCACTGATCGACCGAGTGTATTTAGCAGACAGAACTATAATCTAAACCGTTATTTTCTTACCAAAGCCACAGCCAATCAGCCATCGTGTTGACATGATGATGATGACATCACATGGAGAAATGAGACCACGAGACAAATTCTACAGGAAACCTCCTCCCAGAAAACCTTTTTGTGTCATTTGTGTCATATGACACATAATTATAGCGAGTTTGAAGGCTGGCATGCATCAATGAAATGACAAAATTATCAAAATCCTATTCGAAGCGAGTGAATGAATGTCTTGTAAATAAGGTGCTGATCGACCCCTTGGTAAACGCTTTTCCATTTGGTTTTCCATTGACACAAAATCTCTATTCTGTGATTGCAAAGGTTGTGTGACCACGAGGCCACAGTTGCTTCCTCCATCATCTGCTGACTGCTGGCTGCTGATGCTGGTCCATGTTGTTCAATGCCACGTTCTTCAATGCCACGTTGTTCAATGCAGCGCGCATAAATCGTGCTAAATGGATGGGTGAAGAAGGATAACATCCGGGTTGTTGATCAGCCGGAAATAATTGCTGTCAGTAATCATCAGCTTCTCGTAGAGTCATGTCTCTAAACGCCGAAGGCAACGAACGTCTTCAGTGCTCCTCCTCCTCCTTCTCCTCTTTCTCCTCCTCCGTTTTCTCTCCTCTTCTTCCGTCTCCTCCTCCTCCTCTTCCTCTTCCGCCCCTCCTCTTCCTCTTCCGCCTCCTCCTCTTCCTCTTCCTTCTCCTCCGTTTTCTCTCCTCTTCTTCTTCCTCCTCCTCCTCCTCTTCCTCTTCCGCCCCCTCCTCTTCCTCTTCCGCCTCCTCCTCTTCCTCTTCCTCCTCCTCCGTTCTCTCCTCTTCCGCCTCCTCCTCTTCCTTTTCCGCCTTCATCGATTCCTCTCCTTGCTGCACCTTCTTCTATCCCTGCATGCTTCATTCATTTCATTGCATCTCCTTCTCTCTTCTTCACCTTTCTCCTCGCAAACTTCCTCCTTCTTTTTCTTCGTCCTTGAGTGATGTGTGCATCTTGTTCCGAGATTTTTCTTCTCTTTGCATCATGCACCACCGTTGCTCCTAATAGCCGCACGACGTTGCGAATGTTGCGCTACAGCAACGGCTGCAAGCATGTAAAGCAGAGGACCAGCAGAGTCTCAGCCGGAAAGCAACGCTGCTGTTGCAGAATTATTGCAGGACTTGGGTCTCTTCTACTTGGGTCTCTTCTGCTCGATTCCCAATGCCATGTCCACCACCGACCTATAATAATATGCTATTACGCATGATGCATTATACACATTAAACACAGATGCATGCTTATAGGTAGGCTACACCAAGTGAAGTCTGCAGAGACGGCTACACATGGACATATACATGTAGCTGCATACATTGACATGGACACGCATGGACATAGATACACATGGTGACATGGACATAGATACACATGGACATAGATACATGGACATAGCTCTAGAGTCTAGACACACACGAACATAGACATAATTACACAGACAAGCGGACAGTAAAGAGACGAAGCTACAGACACATTGCAGAACAACTTTTAGCATAAACAAAGAGGCGACCATCAGAATATCGATATCTTCTCATTTTATTCAGATTTTGCCATTGATCACGATTTCTGGACCAGTGTATCACCATCAGTTGCTGTCGCTGCAGCCACTGATTCAGGCGCCATAAAAATTCAGCAGATTGCAGCATCCGAATGGAAGGAAGATCCAACAGATGGTCGTATATAGCATAAAAAACATATCATGCCCGTTTAGATCTGGTTCAATTCGCTGCACAAATCTGACATAAATCCATAGGCGGAGACCTGGGCCGAGAATTGGGGGGGACGGAAAGACGCGAGATTTTCCGAAAAATTTCTGACGACCGGCGAAATCTCGAAAAAAAATTGTATTTTCGCCGCCAAAAAAGTTGATGACCTTTTTTTCTTTCTTTTTTGGTCATCTAGCCAAATCTCGACGAAATTTTCTATTTTCGCCGCCCAAAAACTTGATGACTTTTTTTTCCTAGTCATCCGGCCAAATCTTGACAAAACTTTCTATTTTCGCCGCCAAAAAAGTCTTGACGCTCAAACATTGGGGGGGGACAAATGCATGGGCCGTCCCCCCAACACTTTTATTGGGGGGGACCGTCCCCCTGTCCCCCCCTAGGTCTCCGCCCATGCATAAATCGACACTTTCTTAATTAGCAATAAAAATTACTATCTTAGCAGTTATACCGACTTGTAATTTACTCATTTTGCCGCAACATAGCAATAAAATCTCACATATTTAATTGAACGAAACGGAAATTTACAACGGTTTTTACAACGGTTATGTTATTGTGACGCGTGGGGGCGCCGCCTGTCCTAACGTTTCCGACCCCAAATTAATGGGCCCTACTGTTGCGCGCCCCCTTAAGCGCGGTTGAGGAAAGCTGGGTCCTAGGTCAAAGGTTTTGGTGTCAATGGTAGCAGGTTCGAATCCTAACCTAGGGTGTGAGCTTCTCTGGTTACCAAATTCCTCAGGATGGGCCGTTTTTGGACATATGTCAGCGGTGGCTGTTAAGCTCACAACAGCCCCACTAAATGGGTGCTTATCAGGGTTCGATTCCTCAACTTTCCCCCATGCTCCATCACCCACTTTACCTTCAGCTACCGACTTCACCATTGTTTCACATTCTTTCTGGCGGGAACTTAATTGGGCTTGCTGCATGGAAACTAGATTCAGCTCTTCAGCTAGACCGATTAAAATGCTACTCTGGCGCTCCATAAATTGTTCTATTGTAGTCATTTGTTTCTGTAATACAGCAGGGTCTAAGTCATCAGTATTGTCTGTAGTCCCCAACTCAAGGGTTTCTCTCGGACATAACTCATCTTCCTCTTGTCCTGTCCCTAAGACACTGTCCGTTTCCCCGTCAGAGTCCATTATAATTTGATAGCAAAAATCACTTCACAGTTCTCTATTTAAGTTTCATTTATTTCAGAATTAATCAAGCGACTGTCTGTCTTTCATTAGCAATTATTTACACAGCCGATAAAATAGAAACAATATTAAAGATTCACGATTAAGGCCCTCCTAAAACGCCTATGTCTCTTGACTAGCTTAAGTTTTATCAGATCAGTTCGCAGACTGACTATTTCACACCTATCCGATCAGTTCACAGACTGAATACACCACAACTAATATTTGCACCAAAAATAGAGATACAAGTTTTATCTAATTACACCTAGTTCAGGTTCGAGCTCTATAGATTAGGTTGCTTATACTTCCCTGTTCCCATTGATATTTTAGGACAGCCGATCCACCGTTTTCCGTCCTGTAGAAAGTTATTGAGTCGTCGGCCGATGCCAGAATTTCTCCGTCGGAAGCGTATTATTAATTTAATCGTTGCCGGAAATCTTCGTAATTACACATCGATTCACAAGACATCGGAAGAACCTCGTCTTCTGCACTGAGAAACTTGCCAGAATCGAAAATACCATCAATTTTACCACGATTCACGATTTCCACCAGCATAGGTCCTACACGATTCAACTCTGCAGCCCGACTGAAGGTTTGCGCGTTAATTTGCCGCAAGAGAGCGCTTTTTAGCGCCTAAAACATCGCGTGATGTCTAACCAATCAAAAATCGCACGTGGCGGAAAGTTCCATTGAAAAATGCATGGGAAGCTAAATATAGCGATGACCGCATCGATCAGTGCTAAGCATAGCACCCATGAATTCGTAATAGAAATAGCGGCCTTACTTAAGTAAATAAGTAAGGTAGCTTGTAGCAACCTGGTTCGCTACACCCCCCACAACTTACTCTTAAATTTACCAGTACCCTGGTAAATTTAATAATACTTCGGAGCTCGAACCGGATACATAGTACTTGTATATCATCTAGCATGCTACAGCTTACAATGTCTCAGAAGTTGCATCAATTGGCATAGAAATTTGTACAATGGCTGATTATTAGTCAGTCATAAGGGTTCACATATGCCCAACAACAGCTCTTAACTAACCGAGGTCTTCACACTGACCAACAAAGTCTTACTAATCTCCTCATTCACATAAACTGTCACAATTTTTATCATTAATACCTGCCATCAGATTACATACATCATATAGCAATAATATCTCGGAAAGGTAAAACATAGCAATGCAGGAGATAGCATTTCCAAGACAACTCAGTAACACAATTGTATAGTCCACATAAAATAACCAATTGAAATCATATCTTCATTTCACGACTAGTGTTATATGCTAGATCCCACGATGCTAAATTATAGGGGCCTGGTACATCTAAGCCGTAACATTACTGCTTACATCCAACTCAGTAGCGTTAAACGAGGAATGGCCAGAACCATGCGGCCTTCTTAATAGTAAACAGCGTTGTAACTATCGTTTCTACCTTCCACCACTCTCGACCAACAGGGTCCAGCAGGTCAGTTAGTGACGCGAGGAACACCTCCTCAAGTAGGGGACTCAAATGAGATAGGTAGCGGTGGGACACCTCCATAGCCAAGGTCCATGTTCGGAAAGTCCAAAGACTGTCTTCTTTCCATGGAGTTAGTACAAGCCCGTTTACCGTAACCCCATTAATTACACATAGTTACAATCACATAGCTTAACTACTTTTAGCAATTATTCACAATGAAATTTAACTACCTTCTACTTCCAGCAATTGCACGGAACCCTAGCGAGAGAAAGTCCTCTTAACACATGTAGTCATGTTCCGGCGCCAAATCTTATATTAATCCGTTATTACATTTTTATACAGCAGTGGCATTATTAGAATTTCACATATAATAATCACAATCAACAATAATCGCTATAGAAGAATCAATACCTTATACAATTTTATGATTATGATACTATACTAAATCTCAGGCACACAAAAGTCTGAGGCCCTAATCCATTTAAACTTGTTATCAAAAGCCACAAAATGGGAAATGCATCTTCAAGCACACTCAGTCGCTCTCATACATACTACCTTACTCTATCTTTCAGACAATGTTTGATTTCCACAAACAATCTATTCTACTGCAATCCGAAACCAAGGTTCACCCATTCCCCAAGCCAAACATATACAGCAACTTAAAACTTAAGCTGTGTTTTACAGGCACGCATTCCTTTTACAACAAGCCACTGTTACAGAGATGAAGCAACGTCAGATCATAAACCTAGGGTACTAATAATGCATACCAACATGCACACGTTTCAACATTACATCAAGGCTTAGCTACCTGGATCGAAGAAGGAATTACTGCTCAGCTAAGCATACCCAAGGGATAAAGGATTTATTCCCATATCCTATAATAGTCTATTACATTACAATCCTTGCAGGAAGTAGTCTAAGACTGTACGAATTCATTTCGTCACTAATCCACAGGCACAGCTTCACCATTGCATGCAATCTCCACTGCCTGCTACAGTGATTCTGCCTCTAAGTCTATAATCCAACTTACTCACTAACTCTCAGGGCGATGCTTACAATTGGGTGCTCTACTCAACCTTACTACACACTCTAGCACCACATCATCACCAAGTTACTCGTTCATCCAATCACACAAGGTTATCCTTCAATCACCACGCAGAATGCTAATTACTTCTACCATAGCATATTATAATCATTTAACTTGCAATCACATCTTATGCAATTTACATCAAACACAAAATCTGCCCTTCTTCGTGGCAACGAGAAAGCAATTCAAATATTTAAACTGAGTTTAAAAACTACACATTTTTATTTCAAACTAAGGGACTACTCTTTAAGCATTACGCTGGAGCTAATACTTACTAAATGTCCTTGTAGCATCACATCACTCTACATTACTTTCTTGTAACTGCTACTAAACCTTACTGTAAACATTTCCACATAGTTATAGCCAACTAGCTTACATCAGAAAGCACAGCATTTATGCACAAGAAAATAAAACAATGTATTCCCACATCACATAGTTACATATCATCAAAAAGCAAATAAAACAGAGAAGATTCTATTCTCCCATCGCTTACTCTCGTCGCCATTACACGACCTGGAGGGATTCTACACGAAACAAGTACAAGTATCTTTACTTGGTTATCTCTTATTTATCCCATTTCTTAATTATTCATCTCATCTACATAGTTATTTTTATCATCAGAGGACACACATGGAATCTGTAACACTTAAGCTACACTTCACACTAATAAAACTATGCATTCTCACATAACCTATATCATCATATTACACTGCATTACTGTAATCAACTTTCACATTTTTACACAGTAAGAAAGCACAATATATCAACGCACATTAAAAGAAGAATGTAAACCTACATCTCAAGGCCACATATGATATCATCAAAACACAACTAAAGCAGAGAAGACTCTATTCTCTATTCACCTACTTGTCGCCATTACGCGACAGGACTACCCTATCATATCACATTACATTACGCTATTCTCTATACCTACGGGGCGGCACAATGGTCCTACGCGGTCTCGAAGGGGCTACCTCTTCTTCTTCGCCCGAATCATTGGCATTTGCCAAAACCTCCAGGTCAACTGGTTCAACCAGGTCAGGGATAAGGCCCATCTCCCAGTCCCTAGGGGTTTCTCCTTCGTATCGTTTTAGTTTATCGACATAAACTAACTTAACCTGTGATCGGGCCGACTTCTGTATTTTATACAGGACAGGACCCAGTTGTGCCATAACTCGGTAGGGTCCAGTATAGGGTTTGTTCCATTTTTCTTTTACCCCGGGTCGTCGCCTCGGGTAGAAATACCAAACCCATGACCCAATGGCAAAGGTAGCCGGTTTGACCCTCAGGTTGTAGCGGGCACTCCTAGTGGTAGCCTGGCGCTGCATAACTTTCCTGGCAGTTTTAAAACCGGTTTGTACATTTTCAATTTGATTTGCAACAAAATAATCCACATTTAACATTATTCATGTCCCGCACATCCCCAAGCACTAAATCAATAGGCATGCACAATTCCCTTGACAGAAACAACCGATTCGGAGTGAATCCGGTGCTTTCATTCTCGCTGGCTCGGTAGGCGGCCAGGACGTAGGGCAGATGCACATCCCAGTCTTTCTGATTTTGGGCTACCACCTTTCCCAGGAGGGCGTTCAGGGTCCGATGAAATCTTTCGACCGCGCCATTCGTGCTCGGCTTATAGGGGGTGGTACGGATTTTGTCGATTTGAAGGAGACGGCACAGTTCCTGAAACAAGGCCGCCTCGAAGCAGGGCCCTTGGTCCGTCAGGATCTGCCGCGGGCACCCGAACCGGCAGAACACTTCCTTCACGAGGACACGGGCCACGGTCGCTGCCTCTTGGTTGCGGATCGGGTGCGCCTCCGCCCAGCGCGTGAAGTGGTCGACAGCCGTCAGGATATAACGGTGTCCTTTGCTGGAGGTGGGATGCGGTCCGGTGATGTCCACTCCGAGGCATTCCATGGGCGCTCCTACGGCCATTGATTGCAGTCGCCCTTGCTTGGGCGGTTTGCCTCTGAAGTATTGGGCGCAAGGAGTGCATCGCCTCAGTGCCATCCGAACGTCTTCTCGCCAGCCGGGCCAGTAGGCTCTCTTCTGTAACTGGGACAAGGTTCGTTTGATTCCCATGTGTCCTCCAGTTATTCCCTCGTGGGACATCTGAATCAACGCCAACCGACGACTAGGAGGTGGAATCAACTGGTAGTTAGCGACGTTGCCATCCTCTGCATCCAGCCATTTCCGTACCAACAGTTCATCTCTCAACTCCAACTGCGGCCATTGGGAGATTAGGTTCTTTACGGCTCCACTCTGACTCCTTACTTCCTCGTAAGAGGGCGGATCGCTTGAGTCCAACTTCTTCTGAATCACCCAGTCCAAATCGGTATCGGTTCTTTGCTCGTCACGCATGACAGTCCTATTCCAATCCATTGGTAAGCCAGTTAGCCCATTCGAGAAGTCTCGCAGTTCCCGAACAGCTTGTATTTGTGGTGGAATGCGGGACATAGCGTCTGCGTTTCGATGTGCCGTCCCTGCCCGGTGCTGAATGTCAAATTCAAATTCTTCTGTAATGGCTAACCACCGCGCTTGCTGTCCGATGGGGAGAGGGGTCCTCCTCAACCATTGAAGCGCCGAATGATCTGTCCGAAGGAGAAAACGGTGCCCCAGCAAGTACTGTCGGTAGGCCTTTAAGAAATGGACGATTGCGAGAAGTTCTCTTTTCGTTACATCATAATTCTGCTCAGCTCTCGAACAGAGGCGGCTCCCATAGCAAATGACTCGTTCCTGTCCTCGTTGGATTTGCGATAGAACAGCTCCTACGGCCTCTCCTGATGCATCAGTGTCAAGAACGTACATTCCGTCGTCCAATGGTAAAGCCAGTATTGGTGCCTCGATAAGAAGTTGCTTCAACTGGGTGAAGGCCATTTCACACTCTTCAGACCAGAGAAAACGACACCCCTTCCTTGTCAGGGCATGTAGCGGCTTAGCGATGTTAGAGAAGTCAGGAACGAACTTCCGGTAGTACGAGCACAATCCGATAAAGCCTCGGACTTCCTTAAGGTTTCTCGGAGTCGGCCAGCTCCGCACAGCAACTGTCTTTTCCGGATCGGTCGTGATTCCCTGCTCGCTGATCACATGTCCTAGGAATAGTACTTGTCGTTGTAGCAGGTGACATTTTGACGGTTTCAATTTCAGTCCCACCTTGGCTAGACGCTCCAGCACCTGTTTTAGTCGGTTCAGGTGCGTCTCCAGGTCTTCGGCGAAAACAATGATGTCGTCAAGGTAGATGAGACATACCTCTAAGTTCAGTCCAGCCATTACTAGGTTCATCATTCGTGAAAAGGTGGCCGGCGAGTTGCAGAGGCCGAATGGTAAGACCCGAAACTGGAAACTTCCTCTTCTAGTGATGAAAGCCGTCTTATGCCGGTCTCTTGGATGTACCGCCACCTGATGGTAACCTGCACGGAGGTCGAAAGTGCTAAACCACCTTGCCCCGGCCAAAGCGTCGAGACTTTCGCCGATGAGGGGAAGGGGGTAGGCGTCCTTCCGGGTTTTAGTGTTCACCGCACGGTAGTCCACACAAAACCTCGGGGTACCGTCTTTCTTCGTGACCATAACCACATTGCTGGCCCAAGCGGAAGCGGAGGGTTCGATGAGTCTTTGTTGCAACATTTGATTTACTTGTTCATCGATGGTAGGTAGTACGGACATGGGTTGCCGCCGTAGCGATTGTCTAACAGGACTTTCGGTCCCCGTCTCAATCTCGTGTTGAATCGCATCGGTGAAACCTAAGTCCCATTCATTTAAGGAGAAGGCCTTCTGATTTTCTAAGATGATTGCCTGTAATCTTTGCTGTACTCCCTCCGGCACATCAGCTGCAATCTCTTCCCATAGCGGGGCCAGAATCTCGGTAACATCCTCTTCGGTTTGCTTCCGCGATGTCTCGGTGATGGCTGCACAAGCAGAATCGGTCGTTGCAAGCGGCTCTTCGTCTGCTACGATAACCGGTTCGGCGGTGCATTGGATTCCTCTCTTTATCCAGATGGGTCGACTGGTCGGATTCATGACTCTGAGTGGCAGATCAAAAGTCCGGTGTGGAAGCAGGGTCCCTGCTAGAATGAGCCCGGAGTCCAACAGTTGAGGTCTGACAGCCCAGTGGGTGGCTACCGCCTTCAGGTTGGGTAATACTGCATGTGTCGTTATGTCCATTTCACTATTTGATGGCACTTGAACATCACGAGAAACGATTATTTTACGACATAGTCCTGAACGGGATTTACCATGAACGGTGAACCAAAAGTTCCGCACGAGGACCCATCTTTTCCCCATATGCCACAGGACATTTTCTTTCACCATCCATGAGAGACCGAGGATAAGTTCAGCAACCTGCTCAGTTACCAAACAAGGAATTTCGAAGGCCTGATCTTCGATTTTCAGTTTCAATACAGTCTCCCCCAGTACCCGAATTGCAGACCCATTAGCAGCTCGCAACAGTTGACTGGAGCCTTTGATTTCCGCCGGATCCACTAACGACGCAGGGCATAATGTCATTTCACTGCCAGAGTCTAACAAAGCTAGCAATTTCTTTCCTCTAATTGTCACGGACAGATAAGCGTCACTGTTTCCTTTTACATGTCTAGCGTTACTCACCCCAGGTTCTTCAGGTTCATCTTGCTCTCCAGTTGACGAAGAGGTTATTCTGCGAGGACAAACCCGGGCCAAATGTCCAACCTGGTTGCACTCGAAGCAGCGTCGGTTGTCAGGCGTTGTCCTTCGGTAGTTTTCATTCGGTTTCTGACTCCAACGTTGATTTCTATAGTTTGTGCCTCTCCATGCTGAAGGGTTGCGTTGCGGTTGCCATGGCGGATAGTGTCTTTCGGTCGATGGAGTATTTAGCAGGCAGTCCATTCTGTCACTCAATTGTTTTAATTGACGGGCAATGTCTTCGCGAAATTCTTTCATATCGCAATCTCCCGTGTTATCACTTTCCTTCACAGTTTTGACTCGGCCTGGACGTCGTTCTTGGCGGTCCATGCCATCTTCATCAGCTCTGCGGTAGCCTTCCAGTCTCATGGCCGTCTTGTACGCATTGTCTAGGGTGACCGGTTCCCTCTCTCTCACTTTTAAGGCTAGCTCTTTATCTCGTAAGGCATCAAGGAAAGCTTTGATCGCAATAGTTTCACTGTGTGTTGACCTCGGTCCTGGGAATGCCAGAATCATTAATCGTCTTATGTCTTGGACTAAAGAACCCAGATCTTCTCCTACCTTCTGTCTGCGAGCACTTAGTTGAGTCTGGTACAAAACCGTTTGGTCAGTGCTCCCATGTCTTAGCCTCAACCTGTCCATCAAGTCGGCGCATGTGGTGATTGTGTCAGAGTCAAATTCATAAAGAAGTTGATCTACAGGTTCGACCAGTGCGCAGGTCAGTTGTGCTAGTTTTTCGTCTTCTGTCCATCGATTGTTCTTGGAACACACCTCAAATTTTTTTAGGAACACCTCTACCGACGTTTTTCCATTATAATGACCTAGTTTCATGTGCGATCTCACCTTCTCTCTTGTTGAGTCGGCAACTTTTTCTTGTTCTGTGTTGGTTGATGGCGTTACCATGTCACCAGTTGATGCTCGACTTTCAGCAGCAACTTGCACTGCTGGGAAAGAAAGACTGACTGTCTTTCCTTCAGCTGTTTGCAGACAGTGACCTTGACAATTCACACTGGCTGGGCTGAACATTTCTGACGATGAATGCAGTTGCATGACCTTGACAGAGTTTTCCAGAACTGTGCTCGTCATGGGCCACGGTTGCATCTGGACCGGAAGAGAAACTGCTTCCGCGTAGACAGGGAAGACTGGAACAGGTGGAACCATCTTCTGACTGTATGGCGCATACATGGGCTGACCATTAGCCCAATGTATGTATTCGTAGCTGTGCGTGACTCGAGTTTCCGACGACAGAGACACCGTAGACATGATCGGTCGACTCAGAGCAGATGTGTACGCGAACATCTGAGGAGCAGACACGAAGCTTGGGAGGTTTCTTTCCAGTTCTGCTTTCGACTCGCAGAACATGACATCAGAAGCAGCCGAGGTGACTGAAGCAGTCACTTGTGACAGCGGATTACTCGGTGACCGGAATTTTTCTGCTTCAGGAACCGACGAGGGGGAAAAGGTGGCAGCCCGATGAATAGCGGTCGCTGGCTGGCGAGGATGTGCATCCCATGTTCCCACGTGGTCGTCGCTCAGCAACGAAGAATCCCCCGATTTTCCATCTGAAACTACAAGTCTAGGATTAGCACAAATTCTACCCTCGTTTTGTTCTACCCTTAACGCTTTTGGTTCGAGTTCAACTCTATGTAGGGATCGCACATCAGTGATTTCTGAATCATCGTTTTCAGATTTATTTTCGATTCCCATTCTAACTAATTTATCATCTTTTCGACGCATGTAATTTTCAAAGTCAAAATCTCTATACAAAACATTTGTATCATAATAATACATTGCTTGACCATGCAACATGTCAGTTGTATTTACTCTTTGACCTTGACCTTGACCTTGTAAATCATTTACCTTTTGACCTTGTAAGTCATTTACCTTTTGACCTTGTAAATCCTTTGGTCTAGCACCAAAGTATTTCATCTGTACATCCATTCTTCTTGGATCATCTTGTGAAAAATTTTCTTTTCCATTTTCCACTTCTTCCCATAAATCTTCTGCTCTACTAAATCTGGGATCCATTATTATTTTACCCTCTGACCCATGACCTTTTTTTAGCTTCATCCCACTTGCTGGAACCAATTGTGACGCGCGGGGGCGCCGCCTGTCCTAACGTTTCCGACCCCAAATTAATGGGCCCTACTGTTGCGCGCCCCCTTAAGCGCGGTTGAGGAAAGCTGGGTCCTAGGTCAAAGGTTTTGGTGTCAATGGTAGCAGGTTCGAATCCTAACCTAGGGTGTGAGCTTCTCTGGTTACCAAATTCCTCAGGATGGGCCGTTTTTGGACATATGTCAGCGGTGGCTGTTAAGCTCACAACAGCCCCACTAAATGGGTGCTTATCAGGGTTCGATTCCTCAACTTTCCCCCATGCTCCATCACCCACTTTACCTTCAGCTACCGACTTCACCATTGTTTCACATTCTTTCTGGCGGGAACTTAATTGGGCTTGCTGCATGGAAACTAGATTCAGCTCTTCAGCTAGACCGATTAAAATGCTACTCTGGCGCTCCATAAATTGTTCTATTGTAGTCATTTGTTTCTGTAATACAGCAGGGTCTAAGTCATCAGTATTGTCTGTAGTCCCCAACTCAAGGGTTTCTCTCGGACATAACTCATCTTCCTCTTGTCCTGTCCCTAAGACACTGTCCGTTTCCCCGTCAGAGTCCATTATAATTTGATAGCAAAAATCACTTCACAGTTCTCTATTTAAGTTTCATTTATTTCAGAATTAATCAAGCGACTGTCTGTCTTTCATTAGCAATTATTTACACAGCCGATAAAATAGAAACAATATTAAAGATTCACGATTAAGGCCCTCCTAAAACGCCTATGTCTCTTGACTAGCTTAAGTTTTATCAGATCAGTTCGCAGACTGACTATTTCACACCTATCCGATCAGTTCACAGACTGAATACACCACAACTAATATTTGCACCAAAAATAGAGATACAAGTTTTATCTAATTACACCTAGTTCAGGTTCGAGCTCTATAGATTAGGTTGCTTATACTTCCCTGTTCCCATTGATATTTTAGGACAGCCGATCCACCGTTTTCCGTCCTGTAGAAAGTTATTGAGTCGTCGGCCGATGCCAGAATTTCTCCGTCGGAAGCGTATTATTAATTTAATCGTTGCCGGAAATCTTCGTAATTACACATCGATTCACAAGACATCGGAAGAACCTCGTCTTCTGCACTGAGAAACTTGCCAGAATCGAAAATACCATCAATTTTACCACGATTCACGATTTCCACCAGCATAGGTCCTACACGATTCAACTCTGCAGCCCGACTGAAGGTTTGCGCGTTAATTTGCCGCAAGAGAGCGCTTTTTAGCGCCTAAAACATCGCGTGATGTCTAACCAATCAAAAATCGCACGTGGCGGAAAGTTCCATTGAAAAATGCATGGGAAGCTAAATATAGCGATGACCGCATCGATCAGTGCTAAGCATAGCACCCATGAATTCGTAATAGAAATAGCGGCCTTACTTAAGTAAATAAGTAAGGTAGCTTGTAGCAACCTGGTTCGCTACATTATTATGTCTCTCCTGCAGTGTTTAATCTAGACGTCTCTCGGGGGGCAAAATTCCCCCCCCCAGGATTGACATTTCCCCCCCCCCCCCCCAAGAAAAAATTCACAAAATAATATTTTTTTAGTTACTCTTTTCGTCATTGTTTTACATGAAGTGTTATAATATACCGTGATATCATTTACTGTTAGATGATTAGAATGACATTATTTACTACCATAATATATGATACTATCATGTTGCAATGAGTATAACTTACTGTATATATTTGTATAAACACTATTTTTTCTACATGAAAACAGAGATGACATCCCCTCCAGAAAAATGCATCAAAATGATAATAGTTTTTAGTTGCTGTTTATATCATTGCATTACATGAACTATTATATTAATATACCATAATATTATATTCTATTATATGGTTATAGTAATTTTACTATTATAATATTATGACACAATCCGGCTAAAATGAGTATAACTTACTGTTAATTTTTGTACAAAAACTATTTTTGTACAACTGAATGGCTTCCCATCCGTTGCTATCCCTCAAATTTTAAACTGTCAAATTTCAAAATGTTTTGGTCCTATTATTTGAACACCTATTAAAACAATATCATTACTGTATTGTGGCTATAATATTTTGGTACCAGCAGTTTATTAGTTCTTGGTTGATTTGTGTACCATATGATTTCGGAAAGTGTATCTTGGTCAGCAATTCAGGACCATATTGGGAAACAGGGATAAGCTGATTATAGTGCTTAAAAGTCAACTTAAATAATCACGTCTGCAGTTATTCATTAGAATAACCCAGCAACAGCAGAACTGAGCTGCTGAACTTGATACATAAAGATATTTTATTGTAATTATAATTATATAACATATATATATATTGAAATCCTAAAAGAATTTTTATCAGTACTGAAATAATGGAGTTATTTTGCTAAAATGACATCTTGAAAGGGTACCATTACAGTGTGGAAACTCTCACAAAAATATTTTAAAAAGTATTGTGTATATTTATTCAAGTCTTTGGCCACTCTTATAAGCACTGATAAAGTACAGCTTTTTAAAGACGACACCTTAAAATGCTGCCATTGCAATGTGGAAATTCAAAAAGTTTCTGATGGGTCACTGAAAAAGTACAGCTGTTTTGTTAAGATGACACCTTAAAATGCTGCCATTGCAATGTGGAAATTCAAAAAGTTTCTGATGGGGCACTGAAAAAGTACAGCTGTTTTGTTTAGATGACACCTTAAAATGCTGCCATTGCAATGTGGATATTCAAAAATGTTCTAATGGATCACTGAAAAAGTACAGGTATTTTGTTAAGATGACACCTTAAAATGCTGCCATTCCAATGTGGAAATTCAAAAATTTTCTAATGGATCACAGAAAAAGTACAGGTATTTTGTTAAGATGACACCTTAAAATGCTGCCATTGCAATGTGGAAATTCAAAAGTTTCTGATGGGGCACTGAAAAAGGACAGCTATTTTTGTTAAAATGACACCTTAAAATGCTGCCATTGCAATGTGGAAATTCAAAATTTTTCTAATGGGTCACTGAAAAGGTACAGTTATTTTGTTAAGACGACACCTTAAAATGCTGCCATTGCAATGTGGATATTCAAAAATGTTCTAATGGATCACTGAAAAAGTACAGGTATTTTGTTACGATGACACCTTAAAATGCTGCCATTCCAATGTGGAAATTCAAAAATTTTCTAATATATCACTGAAAAAGTACAGGTATTTTGTTAAGATGACCCCTTAAAATGCTGCCATTGCAATGTGGAAATTCAAAAATTTTCTGATGGGGCACTGAAAAAGTACAGCTATTTTTTTAAAATGACACCTCTAAATGCTGCCATTGCAATGTGGAAATTCAAAAAGTGTCTGATGTGGAGGGGGCACATCCCCCTCCCCATACCCTTCCCCCGGTCTCGGCGCTACGCGCCTCACGAGCGTCCTTCGGACGCTCAATTGTCTCCCCCCCAGAAACCTGAAATCCCCCCCCAGACGAGGGGGACTAGATTAAACACTGTCTCTCCTGCAGTTTCTGACGCATTCGCGTTCAAATCGTCCGCAATAATGATAAGATCATGTCGTGAACAAAATCATTCCGTGAATCATTCTGTGGAGTTGAGGTTAATCTTCAGCTGCATCGATTCCTTCATCGGTGTTAACTGATGACGCCAGAGCAACGACTACGATGACTGACATCTGGACGAACATGGTCGAAATTCCTCAGATATCGTATATCGTGTAATTGCTTTTCCAGCTCCCTTGCAAACAACAGGATGCAGGTGACACGAAACGGAGTATCCCCCCTGAAAGCTATCCGGGGGGATGAATTAATCTATCCCCCCGGATGGAATTAACCGGTCTATACTATCCGGGGGGATAAACCATTCTATCCCCTTTTTGAAAAATGCACATAATAAAAACATTTATGCTGTAATCAAAATTTAATGTGACTCTAATTGTTTTAAGTGTCCTAAGCAATGCTCAGAAAAAGGCAACTCGAATTTATTTAGTGACTCTGAGTGTTTTTAAGTGTTTTAAATGTTTTAAGTGCTCTAAAAACAGGGCAAAACAAATTATCTAGCAGGAATAAACATACCTGTTGGTGTCATTGTTCAAAACAAAGCAGATGAAAATTAATTTGCAAAAGAAAATACACGCGGAAGCGGCTTTTTCGACTTTTTTAATTTGGGGGGATACAATTAATATGGGGGATACTCTATTTCGTGACACAGGCGCAACGAGAGAAGAACGAATTGACTCGTTTGCAATTAAAAATGGACACAAACTAAAGACGTTAACGTAGGCCTATTTAGCTTTTTAGTTATAATGAACGGGTAGCAAATGAAGATAGATGAAATGTGCAAGAACCAGATTTTGATACTTTGTATGTATGTATGTATGTATGTATGTATGTATGTATGTATGTATGTATGTATGTATGTATGTATATATGTATGTATGTATGTATGCATGTATGTATGTATGTATGTATGTATGTATGTATGTATACATATCAGCCTGAGCATTTGTTCCGTTGGTAAACTGTGCGGCTTGTCATCAGATTCTGTCATAAATAGGTTTCGTTGTAAGAAGCAAACAGTCGTTGGCTCCTACCATAGACACGTGACTCTGCTGCTGCTGCTGCTGCTGCTGTTGCTGTTGCCTCCTCTTCCCCTTCCCCTCCTCCATCGTTGGCTTTGTCGATAGACTGAACGCGTTTCCTATAAATCATCCGCAGAACGAAGGAACTGCCAACCAACCAACCAACCAACCAACCAACCAAACAACCAAACAACAGGGACGTCTTTGGGGGGGGGGCAGGGGGGGGCATTTGCCCCCCCTGAATTTCACCGATTATTCTTACATGTGACATATTTTGCAACGCCACACGTTGTTCAAAATACCAAAATGCCTGTGTCTTCACGGCCTGTGTAATTTTGTATGTGAGGGCAGCTTCGACCTGCACACTAGCACAGCATATAAGGTCCCATATATCGGCCTTTGTGTATTGTCTGCTAAGGGAATTAACTCTGGCTGATACTCAAAAGCCGTGCAGCTCGTTCCCGCTAGAAAAAGGGAAGACCTTGTCCCAGGTCAGTAGGGTCACCAGATGTGTGTGTCCTGCATGTAAGCCACACAGTTCAAACCGCCACCAGTTACATGAGGCAGCCAGGCAAGATTATCCCCTCCAGCCTTACAAGCATTAGGCCCATATGCACCCCATCCCGTCTGACCGAGAGCTGGAGCGGTTTCGCCTTTCCTCAGCCTACCAACACCAGGGACCACTAGGGCAAGTAGCCTGCAAAGGAAGAATGAGCGGGAAATTCTGAAAGGCAGTAGAAAGACGGATTGCAAGGGGCTGACTGCAGCAGTTGAGGGGGAGGTTGATGAGTATGTGTGTTACCAATGGCGGGCGGAAGAGGGCTCTGGTGGTCAACTGATGATTGGAGTTTCTTGAGAACTGGAGATTGGATAAAAGCGGACCAAAGGACATGAAAGTTCAGCCCAAAACCGATGATCTACCAATAAAGGCTAAAGCACACGGTAGGCCTAATATTATGTGACATCTAATTGAACTGAAATTTACAGAAACTGACTGGATTTATAGTGCAATGGTTGGACAGATTTACTTCTTATACATGAAGTCTTGGATATTAATAATTTCTTTGAGTATTATCTTTTCCAGGTTGAGATAATCACCAATGATACTTTCAAATTACGTTTTCAGACAAATCCAAATATCTGATATCAGTGTTTTGGCTTAAACAACCGAGGGACCAACAAGCCATTGACCACCACTTGAATAATCCCCATAGTGAATAATAATCATTAGTCCAATAATAATTATTGGAGGCCTAGTGCATGCAGCATGCAATATTGCTTTGTGAATTGTTATCAATGACAACTTAAAGCAGGGCTTAATCTGGATTTCTCCTTGGGAGGGGATGTGCCCTTGCCTGCAAGAAATTTGTTTGAATTTCCACAGTGCAATGGTACAATTATACTCTATTTTATGACAATGCCATATATTACCATAGAAAATAATATAATTATATAATATTAACTAATATCATGGTAGATAATAAAAGTCCATGCAATACAATTCTATGTAATACAATAATGTAAACAGGAACAAAGGCCATTGTCATTAACCTCATGCACTAGGCCTCCAATAATTAATATTATTTCATTTTGTCAAATATTTCTGTGGGGGAAAGTCATTTCTGTCATTTTAGTATAATTTAGTTGTACAAAAGTGTTTGTGCAAATATTAACATTAAATCATACGCTTTCAATATGATGGTATCATATATCATAAAGAATAATGGCACTATTATAATCATATAATGGTAAATAATATCATGGTAGGCCTATATAATTAACAAGTGCAAAGCACTTAGTCTATTTAAAGTAGGCTTGTATTGGCATTTAAAATATATCCATCACTGAATAAAATATATTAAGAAATAAATAAGAGCAAGAATAAAACATCTCATTTAACTGTAGTTTTGCAAATGTTGGCCCAATACAGAACTTAAGAAGATTGTGGAATTTTGACCCGCAAAAATTTCTTTGCCCCCCCCTGAAAAAAACTGAAATGACGTCCCTGCCAAACAACCAACCAACACAGCTGCTGCTCTGATTATGCAAGCAGACCTCAGCATGATCATGCACATCAGGGTCTAGACACACAGCTGAGTAGGAGGAGGAGGCAAAGACACCATGGTCTATATGTTTGCCACAAGAGAATGATGGTGCGACAAGTCAAGTCATAGTCACCACTTGCCACTTGAATTATACGTCGACCGGAAGACGTAACAATATCATTAACCATTTGGTCCATTTATCACTTGTTTCAGTTAAAGATCATTTTTAAATGCTTATAATTATTATAATCAATAATGATAATAATTATTATCAATATAATTCTAATTAAAGAAGATAGCAGAAAACTCACAACTCAGCGCAACTGTCTTCTGCTACAAGTTCACTTGGCTGGATATCTACCATTCCAGAACGATTTCGCATTCTTAAAAGAAGATCATGAGTATACCTTCAGGTAAAAACAATGATCTTACAAACAATGCAATGTAAGTTTTAAGTCAAATTCCTGATGGGTCAATTGTACCTTCGTCAATAAAACGGTTCGCCCTACAAGATGCGCTTTATATTTATATGTGTCTAAATACAATACAATATAAAATCATCAATTTGGCACAAAAATAATTATTTTGGGGTTTATAAATATGCATGCTATGCACATTTACATGCCTTGTGTTATGAGGCAGAGGCCTATTTATGTGTGGTTGATTAAAGAAGTGAAACTGGGAGGGTTTAGTCTTAGTGGAGTCTCGTGTGTGATGAGGGGAATAAACTGAGAGGAAGAAATCGTTCAATTCGCTACAAGTAAATAAAAGGAGATATGGATGGATGCGTAATTTTTATGATAAATCGTTGAATAAACTAATTTAATGACAATGGTGTTGCTATAATTATGGTGCTCTCTTTTCTAGACATGTGATCGTTTAAATAAAATAGCAACTATACTGGCAGGTCTATCTTTGCTGATAGAGAAGCATGAAGATGCATTGGTCTAACACTAGTGGTTTAGCGAGCGTTTTAGTCCTGTAAGAACTGGAGGCCTATCGAACGTATAGTGCGATTAATAATGACAGTGACATAAAACAAACCGATGTTTAGTAGAGTATACGATCAAAGCAGTCTAGTCGTTGATCGTACAAAGTCCATTCTCGCGAGTGTTGCTAGGTAACTTAAACGGGTAAGAATAGCAAAATTTCGCATGACTAGCAGATCAATTTATTAATTATTTATTCATTGTTGATTCATTGATGATTTGCTGGAAGTACAGAAAGGTGGCGCCACTGATCAGACTGAATCCCTGTTGACGATGTCATTTAGTCGAATGAGAACGGAGGAGGAGGATGAGGAGGAGGAGGAGAGGAGGAGGAGGAGAGGAGGAGGAGGAGGAGGATGAGAGGAGGAGGAGGAGGAGGAGGAGGATGGTGCGGATGGATGAGTCTGACGAAAGCGACCTACACCGAAGCTTTAGCATCCTTTAGTCCTTCGCCGCCTAATTCATCAGCTTCTCTGACAACATAAGCAACAACCGATGAAGTTGCTCAGACACCTTGTAGCGATTAAATACGCTGCAACAGCATCGATGAAAGCACGAGTCTAAACTACAAACGTAAATGGCAGAAATTTCTTTGCGGCACACAAGGATCTACTTGTTTTAGTCTACAGATCTATATATAACTAGCTGAATTACCCGGCGTTGCCCGGGAAATATAAGTTTTTGTCCGGGATTGTCCCCAGCCACGCCTGACCCCGTTCCGACTTCGCCATTCTGACCCCGCCTTCCATCGACCCCGAAATTTCGGTATTTTGCCCGCACGACTTTTTCTGAAAAGTCACTACCATTCACCGCGATTGCTCTTTGCCACTTAGATAAAGGAAGTTTTTGAAATATAGGCCTAAGCTTATTTATTCCATATTATTTGCAGTTATATTCGAATTATTTACGTCCATAGCATTTTTTGCTACGCGGTTCGGCCAGATGTGACGTAAAGATTTGAGCTCAAAATAATGACGTCATGAGTTTAGTGAACATACACCGTTTCTAATAATATATCGTTTTTAAAACAGCGAAATTTAAAATATGGAAAGATTTTTGGATCACGATCTTCATGTTTTTCTCGGGTGGATCAGAAGAAATAAGCCTAGAATAATCCTCACAAATATTTTCGATGCAAGTAAATATCACGTGACCTCAAACCGTCATGCCATTGGCTGTAGGACTCTGCTAGCCGCAATGGAGGCGATCAACGTGAATGGCTTTTGAATCGCTTATCGCGTGGAAGTTAAAATGTTGACATCTCGGGTTATAACTTTTAAAGTGCATAGACAGCTGAAAATAGTCGCGTTGAACTACAAATTTGGGTAAGAATCGATTGCAAAAATGTTGGTAAAACGAATCGCTGTAATTTCCGAGCAGGCTCTGGGAAGAAATTCAAAATAGGCTACATCCATACAAACAGAAGGACAAACTTTCACACTTATATTATTAGATCAAGTCTTTAATAGCCAGGGTGTTTTGTCAGTAGTCTATACACTGTTGTAAAAGGTCTTGTTTTTCGCCTGTGTATCATAGCCTAGGCCTATATTATAGTCATTCAACGATTCAACGCCATTGAAGCAGCCATAGAAATTCGAGCTGAGATCATTCTACGCATGAACAGTCGTTGGCTATTACATCTGTATGTCATCTGTATGGCTGCATAGCATCAATACCAATGCTATGCCGCAGACGATAAGTGGAAAAGTTAGCCATGTCTACGATCAAATCCACTGCGCATGTGCAACTGACTAGCGTCGTATTCAACTTTGAATTGGAAGAAGGTGACAGGGTGACCGATTGGTGAAGGTGTTGGCGTTAGGTACATCAACGAAGATGTATAAATCTACACATCGAAAAGCCAATGGTCATCAAGTGAAATGGACGATGTGCAATTATTGTGCACAAAATCAGAGGGATGACGTCATCATCCTCGATATATACGTATGAATTAATTAGCACCAAGACATTAAACTGCTTGACATCAATAGGCCTACTTTGATCAGAAGCACGGTTATAGCCGCTAATATGATGGGAAGAAGTAGACTAGAATCTAAGAGAGCAATGGATTCACGAAGAAGAAGAAGAAGAAGAAGAAGAAGAAGAAGAAGAAGAAGAAGAAGAAGAAGAAGAAGAAGAAGAAGAAGAAGAAGAAGAAGAAGAAGAAGAAGAAGAAGAAGAAGAAGAAGAGAAGGAGAAGGAGAAGGAGAAGGAGAAGGAGAAGGAGAAGGAGGAGGAGGAGGAGGAGGAGGAGGAGGAGGAGGAGGAGGAGGAGGAGGAGGAGGAGGAGGAGGAGGAGGAGGAGGAGGAGGAGAAGAAGGAGAAGGAGAAGGAGAAGGAGAAGGAGAAGGAGAAGGAGAAGGAGAAGGAGAAGGAGAAGGAGAAGGAGAAGGAGAAGGAGAAGGAGAAGGAGAAGGAGAAGGAGAAGGAGAAGGAGAAGGAGAAGGAGAAGGAGAAGGAGAAGGAGAAGGAGAAGGAGAAGGAGAAGGAGAAGGAGAAGGAGAAGGAGAAGGAGAAGGAGAAGGAGAAGGAGAAGGAGAAGGAGAAGGAGAAGGAGAAGGAGAAGGAGAAGGAGAAGGAGAAGGAGAAGGAGAAGGAGAAGGAGAAGGAGAAGGAGAAGAAGAATTATTCATCTCATCCAAGAGCGACAGTTCTATTCCGCCAGACTGTCACGATCTTAATTAGGTCTTTTTGAATAATTGTGGTTTCTTGTATAATATGCGTCGTCCATGGCTTTATTTCCATGTCTATGTAATACGGCTGCTTTGAACGGTTCTATTTGATCGTTTGTTCCAAGGCTGCTACACCTGTCAGCTGGTAAGCTGCGGTCCATCTATTCCTTACCAGAGCCATTTCTCACAGTTTGGTCTGAAATTTGATCACGTGCTATGTCTTTTTCTTGGCAGAATGTTTACCAGCAGAAGCTGAATGGGCGTTGCACACCGGACAAATAATTGTGCGCGTGACCGGATGCCAGATCGCATTCGCACATACTCGCATGTTTGTATACATGCGTACTTGTTATAGCGCCCCTTCAAGCTCTCTACTCAGAGGCTCTCACGACTACATCGTGGACACTGCATCGGAGTTTCACGCCGATGTGCCGAGCAATTGCGAGTGAAGGACTTGCCCAAGGTCCTTACGCGGCGACTGGACTCGAACCTGCAATCCTTCGACTGCAAGGCAACGAACATACCCACTACACCACCGTGCCCCACATGCATGCGTAGGAAAGGAAAGACCGCTATTTTTCAGGACACAGTCGGAAATTGAAGCCAATCCTGTGGTGCAAGAATCATAGTTTGTGCGATACATTCAAAGTGCAACTTTGTGTTCAGACCTGCGCATGCGCAGAATGACTGAGCAAGCTATATAATTCTGAGGCGTTAAAAACTGGTTCAGTACCTTGCTCTTAAGTGATGTAATATGCCGAGCAAATCTCTGTCCAGGGCCTCTGTTGTCATAGACTCTGGTCAAATCGGATCCATGTACAGACCTTAATTGTATAGACCTACTCGCCCACGCATCTAAGCACTCAAAAGAGACGGTTCATCAAGGAAATGCTGCAGATAGATCTATCAATTCAACCTGAGGAATAAAAACTACGATAAATGCTCTATGATAATCGTCATGGCTGTAAAAACTTTTTCTTGTTTTCTTCTCAGAAAATCCCAGTTGTTTCTAATTTTCGTTTCGCTTTTTCTGTTTTTTGAATATATCTTTTATGCGACCATATTTATTTGCTTACCATCTGTAATTATTTTCCCTCATTTTACTTTCATCTTATATCCCTAATTCAGGTTTCTATTTGATCGTTTTACGTTGTGTGTTTACTAATAGGCCTAATAATAAATGATAGTTGACGTCGCGTTATTATTATTATTGTTATTGTTAATAATAATAGTAATAATATTATTATCATTTTCATTGTTATCATTATTTTTTATATATATAATTATTATTATCATTATTATTATTATTATTATTATTATTATTGTTGTTATTATTATTATTATTATTATTATTATTTCTGAAAAATCTTGTAACGCATGCAAGGCCACACCGAGATATAAATACGAGGCGCGGATAGTCAGCCGCTGGAGGAAGATGCAATTAGAGATCCATGTGATTGAAAGCCAAGGAGAAGTAGCCTAGTGAGTGTTTAGCCGCATTTGAAGGGAGGAAGTGAAATTGAGATTCGAAGAGAAAACGGAAGGCGATTCTATTCCCTCGGTGCAGATGCATGGAATGCACGCGAGCTCTCAGAGTTCTAACAGAGGGAAGCCTCGAGCATAACATGCAGATCGTGTACAGAAAAAGCTACAAGCTTATTAACGCATGCCTCAAGGATCCTGTTAAGCAGTTAAAGGTCGTGGCAAAACGATTGCAGGCTAACTGCAGAGGCAGACAAATGCCTTTGGGAAGACGAATTCGAGTTCAGAAGGGGAAGGGGTACAAAGCATCGTAGCTTCCAAAGTTTTAACAGAGAGGTGGAGAGGATAGAGCGACAATCACCACAGTAAGTAAGAGACAAAGAAGCTAGGTTGGTCAGATACTGAGAGGAGACACCATTATGAGAGAAATAATAGAGGGAAGAATGGAGGGACATAAATGAAGGCCTAGACAGAAGCTTCTGGACTGAATGATGCGGGATATCAACAGCTAAAAAAGGAGGCTCAACAACGAGAGGAGTGGTGCCATCGGATGCACGAACCTGGCCAACTGGCAGAGAACAACTCGATGACTGAAAAAGACGCCAATGCAGCTGATGAAGTTTAGGACTGAGAAACTTGTTCGAATTGGGACGCGCAGCATTACACCCGCGCTAAATAGTTTTTTCCGCATTGCAGCTTGTTGAGTTCAATACCTGAGAGAAAAAACGGAGTTAGCATAATGAAGGCGGGAGGAGACAAGAGAATATGCTTGAAATGGTTTGAGACATATTCGTAGTCATGGCCAACGAATGGCCCTATAATGTCATGAAAACAAGATTTACAAATGCTTTTTATATGTTGTCGAAATGTGAGCTTACTGTCTAGGGTTACTCGAAGTGTTTTGACAGACGCAGAGCAGTGCCACCGGCGAGGTCGATATTAGAAAGTGGATCTGAAATTATTCTCGATTAAAATATTATTTATTATTAATGTTCTGACCCTCTGCTATGTCACGCGACACCGGCGAGGCCGATATTATATAAAGTGGAGGGAAAGAGAGCAGGCGATTCAGGCATTATTCGAAAAAAAATCCTTGGCAGACTTGTCAGGTTTCATTTGCCTGCTGATTAAAATTAAACTAGGATTTTAATTTTAAACTGTAGTACAAAATGTAGCAAAGTTTAGTATGCTTTGTTTTCCGGTTTTTCTCGTCTTTCCTGGTAAAATTTTTGGTCGCTTTAAACATATATAGACTAAATCATGATAATTTTCATTTCCTTCATAACAAACTGTTCTTCGCTACTTTTAGAAGATACTTTTATGGTTTATTATATAATAGGCTATTTAAGTGCTGAAAGCATTCTCTTTGTTTTACCATTGAGATATATTATTATAAGCGTTAAGTTATATATTTAGGCCTATTATGTATTCATATAATATTTTAGCCTACATCTAAAATGTTTTAAACATGCTGTCCGCTTGTTAAATGGCAAGTAAATTTGTTTTTGCAGCTGTAGGCTTATACCTGTCTTGCTTCTAACAGCTCTTCTGATTCATCTCCTTCCTCTTGACTGTCTCTTTCTCTGTCTGTCTCACTGTCTCTGTCTCACTATCTCTGCCTCTCGTGTATCTAATTCTCAGATCGACCACCGTATTTGTCTCTTTACTCGCCTGACATTTGCTTTTTGATCTAAAATCGAACCCAACTTTATCGTAGCCTATATTATGGAATGTGTTGTAACTGAAAGAAGCTTTTGACTGTTATTATTATGGATGAGATTCTGTGAATTGAACGAAACTGTGTGAAAACACTTCGTTTGAGGACACGAATGCAGGTCTCTGTCTCTGTCTTTGTCTCTGTCTCTCTGTCTGTCTATCTCTCTCTTTCTGTTCATCTGTTTGCATCGTCACGTTTTGTCTCATCTGTCCAATCGTGACAACAATAACAACAATAACAACAATAACAACAACAACAACAACAACAGCAGCAACAACAGCAATAACAACAATAACAACAACAATAACAACAATAACAACAATAGCAACAATAACAACAATAACAACAACAATAACAGCATGTTTCTTTCGCCGTCGTTGATTCGCCTAACGATGGATGACGACGAATCGACAGCTGCGACAGCTGCTACAAGCCTACAGCTGCTACAGCTGCTGCTACAGCTGCTACATGTGCTGCTACAGCTGCTACATATGCTGCTACATATGCTGCTACAGCTGCTGTGGCTTCTGCTACATATGCTGCTACATATGCTGCTACAGCTGCTGCTTCTGCTACAGCTGCTACATATGCTGCTACAGCTGCTGCTGCTGCTCCAGCTGCTCTTTATCTCCTGCCGCAGTTGCTGCACTACACGAAGCATCATTCTCATCATTAGCACGATATATAATATATGTGACCCGCTGGGAGAAAAGGTACCATAAGGGGGGTTTGGACCTTTTACCATTTCTAAGTTCATATTTAAAAAACACATCAAATGGTGAAAGTTTCAAGCAGATATATTGAACCGTTCCAAAGATATTCAATTTTGAACACGATATGGAGAAAGAAGTCATTATCGCGAAAATCACCATTGAAAGTCTTGCATAATTAAAAGTGCTATGAATTAAAAACTGTTAAAGTGTTACAGTTGAAACTTTGCAGATCTGTTTAAATGAATTCTGAAATGTCATTATAACAGTTTTAGTCGTAACAATTATTGAGAACATAATATAAGTCATGTCAAGAAAAATGAGATGCACATGAAATTATAGTAGTGTTTTACTGCCTCAATTCAGTTTGCGAAGTAAGCAAAAAGTAAGAAACTTTTATAATTTTACAAACAGCAGTTTGCTTTCAGAGCATGATGGTTCTGTGGGTAGTCTTCTACAGTTTTCTCTTTAATTTTTCTGATTTATTACGTGTCGTTATGCAATTGACTTGCTCATTTTTTCGTTTTGGACACTGAGCTGGCAGGTTTCGATGTCCGATTTCACCACAGTTCGAACATCGAGGTGACTTTCGTTTTGGAGTTGCCAATCTTTCCTTTGTCTGTTGTTCATTGTTCACAGCTGATAGTAACTCTGAAGCTATCACTGAATCAGAAACTGTGGGAATGATGACTTCGGCTACGACATTTAAACTGTCGCTCATCATTGGCTGATCCTCCATGACAACACTGAAATTTGTCTCATTGCCACTACGGACGTCTGAAGTGGACTGCACAGATTCAGATGGCTTTGGGCAAATGATATCTTGTTTATCTTCTGGCACAAAAGGCCGAATCTTCTCGTATAGATATGCCTGACGCTTGGTGGATAGGCCAAGTGATTGAAGTTGTGCCGGTAGCCCTGCATTGGAATATTCAGGATCAATGATAAGAAAGGAGACTGCTGGTGCAGAAGAATGTTCACGACAAATTACAGTACCTGGGTTTTCAGCACTGAATTCAAAGTGATGGTATTTCTTAAGACTCGGTACTGACTTGAAGCAGCTAAACTTGGACTGCCAATCATACATGGCCACATTTTGAAGCGAACCATCAATGGACCCAGTTATAATTGGGTGTAGGATTGTTGATGAATTTGCACATCTGGCAACATCATCAGGCGTGGAACATGGTGTTCGCCGAAAAATCTTCTTAAACACTCCGGCACCGTAATCGGGGGAAAACTTGGTATGTCCGACAATTAAAAAATGCAACGTTATCTTCTTATGAAGACAAGACATCACTCTCCAGCATAAATACGAGATCATGAACTGGTTTTTGTTTTGTCCCACACAGTTGTCGGCATTTAGTACAGCCTCAGTTTCTCCAAGGCCGAGATTTTCTAAGTAAAAGTGTAGCATAGAGATGACCTGGTTTGACCCCTTGCCCGTTACTGCACCTTCAGGTATTATAAACATTGCCATCTTCGACACTGCCTCACACATTATTCCAAATAAACCTACTTTGTAGGGCGTCAGAAAGTATAAAGCACCGACTTGCTCTGGATCAGATGGAATGTGTATCTGTTGAAAGTAGTCGAAAGAGTAATGGTTAACTCCTGAAAAGGAACAGTTTGGGTGTTTGGAGAGAGTTGAAGAAGTCAAACTACTAACAGACTGCTTTGCCTTTTCAATCGACTGTTTATAGAACTGCCGTTCTTGGTCAACACGTGTGAGATGTGCTATACTTCTCTCAAGCAAAGCACGCCTCTTGTCTTCGCTGCAAGATCTCAACTTTGACAGTTCAATTGTATCCAATTTGCAAGTTGAACATAAGTCAGAGCGGGCCTTCTGAATGCAGATGTTCGGCATTAATGTCTTCCATAATTCAGTAAAAGAGGAATAAGGCATGACATGTTCAGGTGGAACGCATGCAACAAATTTGTCATGAATACTTTTCTTAGTAAATTCACACGGCAGTAGCATTAAGTCTGGATTTTTAAAACCAGGTACTCTTCCTGGCAGAACTACAGCATGCTGGACTGCAAAGTTTTCAAGAAATTTCACTGCATAGTCAGTGGTCTTAAATGATCGATGTCTAACGGAGGGTATCTTCTTTGTATTCTGGTGCTGTTTCGCTACAATACCGTCAGAAATGTAGGTACTTTTTAGACTGCGATAAACTTTGTCACTTACGTTATACAGAAACAAGAAAAATTCCTTGCAGATGGGTTTACTCTGGAAATAAAAGTGAGCACGATCCCTAGCGCGTTCAGTGTTTCTATTCTTTGAGAAATTTGTCTCTTGACCAGTTCCCAGACAACAGTTTATGCCTCCCAACATACTGACATGCAGAAAATTAATATGCTCTGTCTCACTGTAGAAATCTAGCTCCTTTGCATTTATTCTGCTTGTCTCCACTGTTTCTCTTGTGAACGCACGTGTACACTTCCGACTACAACAAATGGTCTCCAAGAAATCTGTCACTTTCTTTTTCTCCTCCTTATCAAGTGACTCTAAAGTACCCATGTCATTATCAAGTGACTCTAAAGTACCCATGTCATTATCAAGTGACTCTAAAGTACCCATGTCATCACTACATCCATACATTACTGGTTGCAATGCATTTGACTGTAACTGTAAGGAAGTTTGCACCACATTGTCACTGACATCTTCATCATCACTATTGCCGTCATTATTATCATCACTGTCACAGAAATAGTTCATTATCACATCTGTATAATCATTGTTTGTGTTCAATCCAACTGAATTCAATTTTTTGGCAATGTATTCAAGCCTTGAAGTCATTATTCACTGTAACATAAATAGCAACATGTCCACATCAGTCACACTTATTAGTAACAAACTCTTTAACACTGCACCGACACTTTATTAGTGAAATCTCCATAAAAAAGACTGAAGAGCATTATACGTGTCTTAATTAAAAAGATATTTGCGGGTAAAATGATTAACTTATAATTTTTTTAGAAGTTGGTAAGTGACACTATCTAGCACGAGCAAAATTGCAAAGTGCGCTGCATTTGCTAAAAAAGGTACCATATGTGGGGTAATTAAGCAGATCCACTTCAAAAGTAATAATTTTCATGATTATTCTTTGTCAACAGTTCATAACTTCAAAACAAACAATGGAATATGTAATTTAACAGCGACAGAGTGCAACAAAAGGCATAACCGACAAACCAAACATAAAAACAAACTTTGAAATTGTTGCGATATCCAACACGAAAGTACAAGGTAATTTTTGAAAATTAATAAAAAATTACGAAAAATTCTGTTGACACAGATTTGCCACTATTTTATGATCAGACCATACTGGTTCCCTTCTCCTACTGTTCACTATCCTTCAAGCTGCGTTAAATAAGTAAGGATGTGGCCTTTAGTGGCATACCCACTTATGGTACCTTTTATCTGACATTCAATAAAGTCATTATTTTGTAACAAAATAACACAATTATTAAAATTTAACACTACAATTTCGAAGTTTAATGTTAGTGCAGCCTAAATGGACAAAAAACATTTTTTTCATAAAAATTCATTATCGACGTATAAATGGATTTATCTCGGTAATTAGCAATCCCACTTACGGTACCTTTTCTCCCAGCGGGTCACATATGATATGAATATAATATAGCAGCACATTACCGCCACCTGTCGATCCTTATAGCGATTAAAGAATGCATAATACAAGACTTAGTGGTTGGTGCGATTACTGGCAACGTGTATGAAAGTGGGTTAGCAGCAGAGCATCGTCGTCGTCTAAGGCGATTATAATGCTTTCTAATAATGAAGGAGGAAGACAACACGTGGCTGTCGTCCAAGCATAGAACAATAACGAGAAGGGAGAGAGAGAAAGGTTGAGGCGGAAAGGAAAAGATGGAGGCGGAAAAAGAGAGAAGAGGAGGAGGAGGAGGAGGAGAAGGAGGCGGAGGAGGAGGAGGAGGAATGAGGGAACGGAAGGACGAACGAAGAGACATTTATGCAACGAAGTGGACGAAGAATTATCATCATCGTCGTCATGAATGGCTTCATTAAGGGCTATGAATAATGTTGGTTAGCAACGCGGTTGTCTATACGACGGAGAGAAGAGGTCATCTCCGATCCCTGTTGGGGTCATTCCGGGCAATTAGGTGGTCGCAACGACTTCTCATAAATAAGAGCAGCATGTCGTTGAACCTCAACCAGGATCAATCAATCTCTGCTCAATTACGACCCATGCTGAACCTGTTGGTCCTATAGTTATCAATCTCGACATTTAATTCTTGTGGCAATCGAAAATTTATATGGCTGTATACAGGGTGTGCCAAAAAAGTAATTTCCTATGGTTTGTCAATAGCTTGGCCTGAAGTAAGAGTTTTTAAATAAAAATTATACGGGCTTAAAGGTAATTCATATTTATGCTACCTACAATGACCAATTTAACCTAAATATTTGAAACAGGATAAAAAAAATGATATCACTTTGAAGCTCTCGTCGTTGCCATCAACGCGAAACTCACCTGACGTTGAGTAGCCGATATCTAACGCATGAATCTGCATGGTGATAGAACAGAGACATTTCATCTCTTCCTGTCCCCATTCAGTTGCCATCCATGAATTGGTGGTGGTGGTGGTGGTGGTGGTTTGTAGTAGTTGTAGTAGTAGTAGTAGTAGTAGTAGTAGTAGTAGTAGTAGTAGTAGTAGTAGTAGTAGTAGTAGTAGTAGTAGTAGTAGTAGTAGTAGTAGTAGTAGTAGTAGTAGTAGTAGTAGTAGTAGTAGTAGTAGTAGTAGTAGTAGTAGTAGTAGTAGTAGTGGCAACGATGATAATAGACATCTAATTTCACTTTTGCAGTGACGATTATTGTTTAGCAAATCAAGTTTGTTCTGCGGTCCATATTCTCAACGCCCTGTCCTCGCCTTACAGTCGCAGGACAACAGCAAACAATGTAGCCTACAATGCACAACAGTACAATGTACAATGTCTTGTTCCTCCCACAAAAACAAAGTATTGTCCGTCCCACACAAACAAAGTCTTGTTCCTCCCACACAAACAAAGTCTTATTCCTCCCACACAAACAAAGTCTTGCTCCTCCCACACAAACAAAGTCTTGCTCCTCCCACAAAAACAAAGTCTTGTTCCTCCCACACAAACAAAGTCTTGCTCCTCCCACACAAACAAAGTCTTGTCCCTTCCACACAAACAAAGTCTTGTTCCTCCCACACAAACAAAGTCTTGCTCCTCCCACACAAACAAAGTCTTGCTCCTTCCACACAAACAAAGTCTTGCTCCTCCCACACAAACAAAGTCTTGCTCCGCAACATGACTTCTGGTGGTATTGGACCAACTGCTGTTGCTGCAGTGTTTGCTTTGATCAGTCAATCTCTCTCTCCATATCTCTCTCTCTCTCTCTCTCTCTCTCTCTCTCTCTCTCTCTCTCTCTCTCTCTCTCTCTCTCTCTCTCCATCTCTCCATCTCTCTCTCTCTCTCTCTCTCTCTCTCTCTCTCTCTCTCTCTCTCTCTCCATCTCTCCATCTCTCTCTCTCTCTCTCTCTCTCTCTCTCTCTCTCTCTCTCTCTCTCTCTCTCTCTCTCTCTCTCTCTCTCACTACGTTGTCGAACAGCGTCATAGAATGCATTCGACAGCAGAATGGCCTCGCATCCGTCAGAGCAGACTTCCTAA
>OX457042.1:38099543-38119994 GCA_949752735.1 Lumbricus terrestris
GGGAGAACAGAGGCCAACAGAGGCAGAGAGAGACAGACAGAGAGACAGAGAGAGACATAGAGAGAGAGAGAGAGAGAGAGAGAGAGAGAGAGAGAGAGAGAGAGAGAGAGAGAGAGAGGAGGAGAGAGAGGAGAGAGAGAAGAGAGAGAGAGAGAGAGAGAGAGAGAGAGAGAGAGAGAGAGAGAGAGAGAGAGAGAGAAGAGAGAGAGAGAGAGAGAGAGAGAGAGAGAGAGGAGAGAGAGCAGAGAGAGAGGCAGAAGCATTGACTGCAGTCTTTGACAGGAACAGATGTAAACAAGTAGTATAACTATAATTATAGGTTGATAACAAATCATTGGACGGCGGAGTGAATATCACGCAGACATAATTTTATGTACGATCAGATGAATGGTGAAATTTTAGACAGACTCAAGAATATAGACAAGAACATGAAGACGGATATCTACAGTATATAACACGCATCCATAACTGCCACCTCCTCTGCCACTCAGACATACATTCACGCATAGATTATAAATTCATATTACGTACAGCAACATTTGCTGTCGCTGCTGCGCTAGTCAGCTGCCCTCCCTCTCTCTCCAATCCTGCCTGCCTCTCTCCCTCTCTGTCTCTCCCTTTCTCTCTCCCTGCCTGCATCTCTCCCTCTCTTCTCGCTCTCCCTCCATGTATGTCTCTTATACACGTGACCCTCTTCTAAGACCATAGACAGAAGCGCATTGATAGGCACACAGGTGCAATGGTACATCTATGCACCAGCAGCAGCAGCAGAAGCATCAGCAGCAACAGAGATCCTGTCGTCTGTCGACCATTGACAACGATGTCCTTCTTTGTCCTTTTCCCTGTCCTTCCCTGTTCTTCCTCTGTCCTCTTCTATTCTTCCCTGTCTTCCTCTGTCTCTATGAGTCTCTATGCACTCAGATCGACACAGGAACCTATTCCTCCTCCTCCTCCTCCTCCTCCTCCTACTCCTCCTCCTCCTCCTCCTACTCATCCTCCTCCTCCTCCTCCTCCTCCTATTCATCCTCCTTCTCCTACTCCCCTCCTCCACTCCTTCTGATCCTCTGCCAACTCCTCTGCCACCTCCTCTGCCACCTCCACCACTTCCAATTTCGTCCATGAACCGCGTCTGGATTACCACCGCGATAAACGTTCCTCCTTTTCCTTCACAATCCCTGAATTACGCTCTCTAATGATGATCGATAGCCACAAGTTCCCCCCCCCCATCCATCTCTCCACCCCCATTCACCTCCCCCATCCATCTATCCACCCCCTTCACCTCCCCTTTCGTCCCTTCGTTTTTCGTTTTTCGTTCCTGTCATCTTGAGTCGTCTATAATGACAAGCAAGTGAAGCAAATGAGAGAGATGAGGATGAGCACTAAAGACGGATCCGAGGAGAACGGTTGAGACTGATGAGCCACCGTCTCATATGACGTCATCCTACGACTACGTATCAATTGACGATTCTCCCTCTGTAGACCAGAGATGAATTGATGATGACGAGAGGACCACTGATGAGTGATGACGTCTCTTCGAATCGAATTTAATTCAGTCGTGACTATAATTAATTATAATGAAACATGATCCGAAAGCATCAACCGAATCAACCGAAACAGCGACATCCGTAAAGCACCGCTTGACCGATCGGTCGGTCGCGACGTCTGACTGTATCCCTCAGTCTTTCTCTCACTCGGTCTTTCTCTCACTCGGTCTGTCTCTCACTCGGTCTTTCTCTCACTCGGTCTGTCTCTCACTCGGTCTTACTCTCACTCAGTCTTTCTCTCACTCGGTCTTTCTCTCACTCGGTCTGTCTCTCACTCGGTCTGTCTCTCACTCAGTCTGTCTCTCACTCGGTCTTTCTCTCACTCGGTCTGTCTCTCACTCGGTCTTTCTCTCACTCTGTCTTTCTCTCACTCGGTCTTTCTCTCACTCGGTCTGTCTCTCACTCGGTCTTTCTTTCACTCGGTCTGCCTCTCACTCGGTCTTTCTCTCACTCGGTCTGTCTCTCACTCGGTCTTACTCTCACTCAGTCTTTCTCTCACTCAGTCTTTCTCTCACTCGGTCTGTCTCTCACTCGGTCTTTCTCTCACTCGGTCTGTCTCTCACTCGGTCTTTCTCTCACTCGGTCTGTCTCTCACTCGGTCTTTCTCTCACTCGGTCTGTCTCTCACTCGGTCTTTCTCTCACTCGGTCTGTCTCTCACTCGGTCTTTCTCTCACTCGGTCTGTCTCTCACTCGGTCTTTCTCTCACTCGGTCTGTCTCTCACTCGGTCTTACTCTCACTCAGTCTTTCTCTCACTCGGTCTTTCTCTCACTCGGTCTGTCTCTCACTCGGTCTGTCTCTCACTCAGTCTGTCTCTCACTCGGTCTTTCTCTCACTCGGTCTGTCTCTCACTCAGTCTGTCTCTCACTCGGTCTTTCTCTCACTCTGTCTGTCTCTCACTCAATCTTTCTTTCAATCGATGGATCGGTCGGTTGCTCTCCAGCATTCAGTCTTTTCGTCTGTCAGTTTAGATGAGGTTCATTGAGTTTGTTTTGGTCTCCGATGGAGTTTTGCTGTTATTCTAATAATCGAAGTTCTGCGTAATTAGTCGGCAAACATCTTTGCTGTCGTTTGACTTCAAGTTGTACAGAGAGAGCAAACGACCATCGTCCGTCATCTCGAGTGTATGTGTGTGTATCTGTCTTTTCATTCGTTCAGACAAGACGTCTCCATGCATATCCGCTGCTGCATCATCTATCAACCGCATAATATAATCATGATTCCATTTCAGTGAAATCATGTCACAACATTTATTTATTTCAATGCTTCTTAGTTATTTATTCTATAGACGATAAATGTATATATTGAACCTCAGTGTTGAACATGCGATCGCGAAAGCATGGACTACTTAATTACTGGTCGAGGGAATCGTCGAAGGCTTGGCTCATAATATATAGGTCTAAGTGGGTGTATACGTGCGTTGTGCGTGTGCGTCAGTGTGAATGTGTTTGGGTGTTTGCGTTTGCGTGTGTATGTGCGTTTGTCTGTGTGTGTGTGTTTGTGTATGCTTGCATATGTGTGTACGCGTGTGCGTGCGTGTATGTATGTGTGCGCGCGTGCGAGTGTGTGCATGTGTGTGTATGTGCGTATGTGTATGTGTGCGTGTGCGTGCGTGTGCATGCGTGCGTGCGTGTGTGTGAGTGTGTAGACTGTAGGCTTATATGTGTATGCGTGTGTGTGTGGTGTTTGTTCGCTTCACTTATCCATGACGGAGACCTCATCGTGCGGTCCATTGAATGAGGTCTATCGCATTGACATGTCTTATGGCTTCAGAATATCATTTGCATCTGTATACAACGTCTGTGAATTATTGCTGGTCAATAAACATAATAATTATAATAAATATTGTTGTGTTGGAGCAGCTATTGAGCCTCTGCTGCATGCATATGATGATACGAGTCTCCTCTGGTGTCTACGGTTCCACACGTCTATGAAACCGCTGTCTGCGTTTTACTCAACGCATCTATTATTTTATCACCTTCTATTCATTGTTTTATATCTTGTCCTGGATAGAATAATCTTCAGCTTTCGATGTTGTCCGCTTAACAGTCCTAATAGCGAATGACCTTGTCGCTCATAAATCACCAATTCATCTCTTTAATTCGTTGCTCATCTTTCACCCCGTCAGACAATTTCTTATCCAACCACTCTTCCATCAGTGGATCGGGTCCATTGTTCGCCCTTCACGTCCCCTATTATCCCTCCTTACAATCCTCCTTCTCTCCTTCACTCTTGCTCTAAGTTCCTTCCTCCCTTCCCGCCTTTTCCCTCTATATCTAATTTTATTACAAGCGTGGGCATCTTATTAATCGTAATCATCACATCGTAAATGAAGCTTATAGACTTAGGCAAAATGTTCTTGAACGGACAAAATAAACAATTAATTCTGCACTAACTCAAATAACATTACCGTCGATTGATCACATTTCACTGCATCCGTCTTCGTGAGTTTTCTTCATTGCACAACCTATTCAAGATGTGATCGACTATTCTTTTACGTTGGTCTCACATTTAAGGTTATGCTCGACGAAAGAATCCGATGGGCGGTCGGTGGTAGACAAAATTTAATGTCATCTGTTCAATCGCATGATCAAAGTTATCATCGCTGGATGGCAGATGAAGAACGCTGCTGCTGCTGCTGCTGCTGTTGTTGCTGCTGTTGCTGCTGTTGTTGCTGCTGCTGCTGCTGCTGCTGCTGCTGCTGCTGCTGTTGTTGCTGCTGTTGCTGCTGTTGTTGCTGCTGCTGCTGCTGCTGATGCTGCTGCTGTTGCTGCTGTTGTTGCTGCTGCTGCTGCTGCTGCTGATGCTGCTGCTGCTGTTGCTGCTGCTACTGCCACCGCTGCTGCTGCTGCTGCTGGTGCTGCTGCTGCTGCTGCCACCGCTGCTGCTGCTGCTGCTGATGCACCAAAGCATTTCCCTCGAGAGTCGAATCAAGGACGGGCTAAAGGTCTCTGCATTGACCGCTGAATGATTAGATGTTTTGATTTCCAGGTCAGAATCATTCCAGTCATAACATAAAGATTAACGTCTGTATCAGTCTTTATGCTCTCGACCAGCGCTCGTCGCATTAAACAGCATCTATAGTGCATATAGCACCCACGTTAGCTGTTCCGCCCCTCTGATCCTATGGTAACTCGACCAGGACCACCGCGAGCTACTCTCAAGGCCAACCCTTCTGACTCAACGCCGCGCTCGTGAATAAGCTAGTGCCCCGCGCTTGGTTTTCGAGTAGCGCTTTGGAAATTTCGAGTTTACGATCTACGATTCTCAAAGTTAGTTGATATACTGAGCAGTGCATAACTATCTGGCCAAGTTTCAATCAGCTGACATCACACAGTGTGTACCATTGCAGTTACTCAGCTTCATCTAACGCTTAGTATATGACTTTGTAGTCGATGCTGCAGTTAGTTTACAGCATACAGTTCACTATGTTTAAAAAATTTACAAGGTGTTCAAACCACAAAATTTAGTTAATAATAGTTGACTGTAGAGAAGGATTTGCGACTGAACATCTTTGGAATATTCTCTGGAATCCGCAGATGCTTATAGATAGACTATAGTACAATTTTATCCCTAAACATATTTTGTATAGAAATACAAAAGAAGAATGCTTTCTAAAGCCAGTTAGCAGTCGCGATTTCAGTTATTCTACAGGTACAGGCTGCGCAGGTTGATGAACAATTTTATAGCGCTTCAAGTTGATAGCCTTGACAGTTTTATTATATTCCGACTATTTTCGTGGACTGCAACTTCTGTTTTATCCCAGTCGCAGCCTACAACATATTTCTTACTTACGGTTAGGCGCTCAAAAGTTTTGTTCTGGCTGCATTTAACTGAAGCTGCGCAGTCATTTTGAATGAGTCCATTAATACGACGGAGAGACTGGTTCTCAGTTTAACTTCGATTGGCTCAGAGAATGTGAATGTAGGTTGGCGAGTGCTTATTTCAGCAAAACTTCATTCTCTTCTATTAGAGATGTAGCCAGGAAACCGTTTCAGGGCTTTCATTGGACATAGTTGCAGAAGCTAAGTTTGTTATTTCACAAAGAAAATGTAGGCCTATAAAACATTTGCCAATTCATTTCTGGCGAGTTTCAACCTGTAGCACCCCACCTCAGAAATTCGCCCATCTCTTCCATAAAGTTCTCAAATTATTACTTTTTCTCTGCTTGTGTTTCTTTAATTGTCGAAGACAAATTGAACAGATTGAAGTCATTGAATTTGGTTAAAACATTTGAATGAATTTTTAGGGAGAGTTTAATGGCCACCGACAATTCTTAATTCCATGACAGACAAGATTGTAATTATAATATATAGCTATAGTTGCATGTGACTGAGTCGCTGAAGGATAATGGAGTCATTAACAATCCATTACCATTAGGGATCTACATTGATCGTGGCCAGCATTAACTTTGCATTTTCTGAATTTCATGCAGACATAAGGTGTATGACTGATGTCTTCGAATGTTTCATTCTCAGAATTTTAGTGTCTATTTGTTTCCACCACAGCGACATGTTTTTTCTCTGCGCAATGTGCGCATGCCCCGATGGATTCTGCTGCTGCTAAGTTGGTGTTGAAAATCGTCTAATTCTCCACTTCAGTTCGGTTGTGTGAACCAGTATTTGTTTTTATTCCCTGTCTTCCATTCTGGCTCATGTTTTCCCTATTCACTACTGTTTTGACCGCTTCATCAAAACTCTGCAGCACCGTGTAGGTCTACTTCTAAGTACTTTAGACGTTCTCAGAAAGCGATGAATGCCATATTATGCAAGTGAACATCCGACGCCGACGCCTCACGTTTTATTTTACCTGAATGATGTTTCTATGACGTTAGCAGCAGCAGCTTTCTTCAGCGCCTCAGACTCTTTCCAAATGTGCAGATTTGTTTACATTGGCTGCATCTTTGGCACATGTCTGTCCATAGGCTGCATATGAGCAGAGACTGCACATCTCTGTTTGCCGATTGTTACGAAACCCAGAAACTTCATTCTAAGTAAATTATGTAGGCTAGATACACAATATACAATTATGCATGCACTGTTTACAGTGAACTCACATTTCAATCCCAACTACTGCGTATTATATATACATAAAATATAATGGAGCTGCTCTATCGGATCCTTCCTTGTGCAGCATGCAGCTGGTGTGTCAATCGGCTCTGTGGTCGGTTCTTTGCTATTATCACAATTTTTACTCACTTCACCAACCAACCGCATAGCCAACCACTTTGCAGTCCAGTTACATCATATGCTGATGATCATAATTATACTTAGATTTACATTGCTCTGTTGGCAACATATCCAGGCCGGTAAAAGTAATTCTTGAGGAAGGAGTGTCTCTCTTCATGATTCTCTTTGAATGGCCTGGCCGCCTGGTCATAACCCTGCATAATTAGTTTGAGGCAAAGCCCTTAGAGGTCCTCTAAGGAAATCATGTTTCGCTTATGCCAATGACTGCTCTCTTTTCCTCATCATTCTAGTGTTGATCTCGTTGGAACTGTTGCTCCACTTTCACGAACTGTCAAAGACGTGAGATCACTATTTACAGCGATCTCACATTTCAATCCCAAACGAGGATCTGTCTGCAATATTATTATTATTAGAAATAACTTAGGCTACACCTCCGTCCTCATTCCTATAATCACTAAAATTATCAATCTTTCACTATCTACCGGGAATTTTCCAATGGTCTTCAAGCAGTCTCTCGTCACTCCTCTTCTGAAAAAGGCAAATCTTGACGCGGAAAACCTTTCAAATGACCGATCCATCTCCAACCGTTCTTTTCTATCTAAATTAACGGAACGAATTGTCCTTTCCCGGCTAAACGACTACCTGTCCTTTGTCCTCTTACCGTCTCATCTGATCCTCCACCTTCCAATTCCTGATCAAGACGACACTCGCCTTAGTAGCTGTTCCGCCTCTTTGATCCTATGGCAACGCTACCTGGACCACCATGGACTATTCTTACGGACATCCATTTTGACTCAACGCAGCGCTCGTGAATAAGCTGGCGCCACGCGCTTGTCTTTCGAGTAACGCTTTAGAAATTTGGAGATTACGATTACGATTACTGCAGGATTTTGTTGACCAATACTCCTGCATTTGACATAATTATGTTGTATAGTCGAAGCATTCTCATGCAGATGAATCCTCTTTGCTGCAATTCTCAACGATCCCGGGGGCATGTCCTCCATTATCTTCTACCGCTTGAACGGGTAACTGGCGCTGTTCTTAAAGGGGCAGCGCACACATATTCACATAATCTAGAGACGCCAAGCTGTGATTCGTTGATGGGAAAGGGATTTATTACCAGGATCCTCTATGGGCTAAATGACTTGTTTGCCGATATATATATATATATATATAGTATTTCGGTCATTTTATTCAACTTCGTACTTTATCGGCATCGTTTTTTATTGCGTATTATGACGATGTTTTATGACCCGCTGTGCGTTTGCAAGTGGAGCAATAAAGAATGTACCGTACTTACTCACTTGCTTATTTACACCAGGGCTATATATATATAATATATATGCAGCTATACAATTTTAGCAGGTCGCGTCAGGGAGTAATTCGACAAGTGCATTGAAGAAACTAAATGCAAAGAAGACATTAAAATTCCCAAGAATATTATATGCCGGTCATAAGGCAGGTCAAGAGTGAAATCGGCAGAGTGTCAAATGACCTACAGCCGCGAACTATGGTAGTGTCGCCACCACTGGATATAAAATTATGCTACATATAAGATCCACTATAGTCTAACCAATGACATAATACAGAATTCTGTTACTTTGCTCGCGTTAAAATGTTTTTAAAAACAACAGCAACAGCAATGACAGCAATGATAATAATAATAGTAGTAATAATAATATATAATGATAATAATTTTTATTAATAATGATAATGATAGCTATCATAGCAATTTAATCTACTTTGCTTTCATATTTCATCGATAGACTATTATAATAATAATTATGGACATTATTTCGTTTCATATTTCCTCGTCCTCTTCTTTTACTACGTACATATTCTGCTGCTCTTCAAGCGACAGAATTCTCTCACCGATCCGACCCTTCTGAAATCTGAATCCATTGCAAAAACAACACACTGTCTGTCGTGTGTCTTTGCGTTGCAACCCTGCAAGTGCGTTCTTCGAAAAAGATTCGCGGATTACAATTGTCGTCTTTTGCAATCGTTTCTATGTTTCAGTCGAGTAGATTAGATTTAAGACGGATTAAGCGCCATCTTGGATTGCACCGATCTCAAGTTGAACGCATATTCAGCGCAAAAATGGTGCTCTTTAATATACGAACGTTGCCTCTAAAACAGGAGAAAATGAATTTCGAAGTTTTCATAGACAATTGAAATTATTGAATTATCGTATCAGGAAAGCTCGAATCAAACACGCGCGCTCACGCACGCACACATATATGTATAATTGAATATGTAATATTTTATGTATATATGTACATGCATAATGCATATGTAGTATATATAATTCTGATTATACAATAAATATATTCTATAATAGTCTATATATAAAGGCAGTGAGATAAATATAATTTGATTTTGCAATACTTGAAGCAGCGAACGATGATAAGACTGCGAGAGACGAAAGGAAATAATCGTTTCTCGCGGGTGAAATGTGATCGATGATCTCTGCAGTTGATGTATGATCAGTGAGATAAGGACGAAGAAGATGACAACGACGAGAAGGAAGAGGAGGAGAGAAAGGAGGAGGAGGAGGAGGAGGAGGAGGAAGAGGAGGAGCAAGAGGAGAAGGAAAGAAGTATGGAATCTTTTAAGTAGTAGAAGAAGAAAATGAAGAAGATGTCTTTGCATTGCATCTCTCGATTCGGTCGTGTCCCCTCCCACCTCAACCTCCTCTACCTCTTCTGTTTGCGCTGCTCCACATTCCAACCTCTTCCTCCATCTCCCGCATCTCCTCCTCCTCCTCCGCCACCTCCTCCTTCACATCTTCCTCTTCCTGATCTCCATCTTCTTTTCCAACTCATCGTCGTCATGATTTTGTCAAGGTCCGCCTCTCCTTCCTCCGTCTCTTCTTCCTCCTCCTCTTCTTCCTCCTCGTCCTCTTTCTTATTTTTCTCCTCCTCCTCGTCGTCGTCCTCCTCGTCATCTTCCTCGTCCTCTCCTCTTCCTCCTTGTTCTCCTCCTCTTCCTCCTCTTCGTCTTTATCGTCCTCCTCCTTGTTTTCTTTCTCCTCTTCCTAGTTCTCCCCTCCTCCTCCTCCTCCTCCTCCTCCTCGACCTCCTCCTCCTCGTCCTCGTCCTCGTCCTTTTCATTCTCTTCCTTCTCTTTCTCCTCCTCTTCCTCCTCTTCCTCATCCTCCTCTCTTTCTCCTCCTCTTTCTCCTCCTCCTCTTTCTCCTCTTCCTCCTCTTCGTCCTATCTCTGCCAGGAGACGTCTGCGTCGTTTGATGCGAATGGACGGATGGAGGAAGAAGCGTCTAAAATGGAATGCATTGAAGGAAGAGGAGGACGAAGAGGAAGGAGAGAAGTAAGAGGAGGAGAAGGAGGAAGAAGAATAGAAGGAGGAGGTGTAGATGTAGTAGAATATTATCATGGAGATGAGGAAACGTCGTTCTTTGATCGAGAGACTGCAGCAGTAAAAGATAAGAAGAGACTATAGAACAGTTAAAGAACATTATCGTTATTCGTGTGATGATGATGATGATGATGACGACGACGACGACGACGACGACGACGACAATGACGATGATGATGATGATGATGATGATGATGATGATGAGGATGATGATGATGATGATGATGATGATGATGATGATGATGATGATGATGATGATGATGATGATGATGATGATGATGATGATGATGATGATGATGATGATGATGATGATGATGATGATAACATCGATAAGGTATACGATTGAAGCTGGAGAGATACACTGAAAGTCTGAAATTGACTGAAGTTTGAGAAGTATTGAGAACAGAGTATGTCTTGGTATAACGCTCTTCTTCCTAATTCTTCTTCTTCTCCTCCTCCTTCTTCCTCTAAATTTCGTTTGGTAGAAATTATTTCCTTGTGGTGATGACGAAGGCGAGGAGGAGAAGGAGGAGACAGTGGATGAAGAAATAAAGAAGAAGGTGGAAGAGAATGTGGAGTTGGAGGTGGAGGATCGGAGAAGGAGTTAATTGGACCGATCAAATAAATTGCGAGGAATGAAGGTGAGCTCAGCTGACGACAAAGGACATCGGAATCTGAATGAGCATGAACTAATTTATCTAAATGGGGAGGAACTACTTTATTTAAATGAGGAGGAACTACTTTATTTAAATGAGGAGGAACTACTTTATTTAAATGAGGAGGAACTACTTTATTTAAATGGGGAGGAACTACTTTATTTAAATGGGAGTAGCTACTTTATTTAAATGAGGAGGAACTACTTTATTTAAATGAGGAGAAACTATTTTATTTCAAGGAGGAGGAGGAACTATACTTTATTTGCAAATGAATAGATTCCATCTGTCATCAAATGATCGCTGAGGCCAATTAAGCTATTACTATGCGAAATTATTTTTTCCTATTCCTAACAGTAGAGAAGAATGTAACAACGCTCGAACGACAAAGCATTCAGCTTAAGATTTAAGTACCGTATAATCATAAGATTAAGTATTCGGCTTGAGGTTTATGACTGATGCCACTTGTGTAATTAGGCAACGGCCATATGTTTAATACGAATGCTAATTTATACTAGGCTAATTGATAATATGCCATTAATATGCTCCAGCTGCCCCTCTGTCTATCTCGTTAGGGTTAAGTTCAGGAGACGGATGGCAATGCAAGGCTTTAATTATTGATGACTCGCCATAGAAGAACGTCTGCATTGCCATAATTATGTACAATTGATGTACAATTGAACATGCAGCTCAGCGACCAATGACTCTGAATGACTGCTGACCTTCGATCTCTGCCTTCAGGTGACCTTTTGACATGTATGACCGAAGGTGGCAGTGTACTTTACTTACTGAACTTCACCTAAAAATAATTAATAATACTATTGTCATTGATAATAGCAAGAATCATAACAATCTACTCCGCATGAGTGACGATGATAACGATACCGGTAATAATAATATTGTCTCTACTATAGTCCTATATACACTATACGTGACTGACGGATACAATGAACTGAAGAGGAAAGCACTGCAGCGGAGGGAACAATGGCGTCATTGGAAGTTGAAACCTGCTGAGGGGCAGAGAACTTAAAGATGAAGATTGAAGATACTATATGGTTTTAATCTGTAAAAAGAAGATAATACATTATTTAATATAGGGGTCTAATAATGACAATGGTGATTATTAAAATAATTATTGAAACTGCGGTTTCATCGTAAAATATGATAGCAGTATTCGTTGTCAATATGAACAGTGATTATTAGAACTGTGACCAGTTACTATAATAGCTTCTGAATTCACATCATTATGCATCCATAAAGAAGCATACATTATACAATGACCTTGATGATCCCGGATTGATCCGGATTCCTATCAAGGGTCGATTTGGACCGGAACCCACCGGAGACGGGCGCTGATCCAGTTCATTTTTGATGTCCGGAACGCCGTACCGGTTCTTTAAAGAATTAATCAGTTAGACCGTTTTATCGTTACTTTGCAGGACTTCAACCCGCTTCCATTGGCCAACGCGGAGAAGTAGTTGACTCTCGGTCACTCTGGCGCATTCGATTTTAACCGTGCTGTCCAGGAAATGCGAACACCGACGAAAGCCACGTGTGTTAGGCCTACCTTCGCATGCGAAAAGAATTTGAATGATTCTTATCTGATTGTGTGGCTATCGAAACTCTTATTTCTTCTAAATTTCGCGCCCCCAGAATTACATAGTTCTATGTCCACTTTTTGCGAAACCGAGAAAAACGAATTTTAAGATTTGGTAACGAAAATGTTTTTCCCTGTTTCATTGATGGCGATTGAATTTACATTTTCGGCCAACACTGTTTTTCCCTAGTATGATCATGGTGTTTATTTTGATCATAATTTAAATTTAATACGAGTAATTTATATAAAATTATGGCAGGGGTGACAATTTTTGGACATAGAGCAGTATAGTATTAATAATGTCGTGATTATGGACACAGAAAACTATACGATTGCGTACTATGTCCATTAGCAACTCTATTACACAGCAATTTTGAAGCGACGTCGTAGCCTACTGTCATATTTCCGTTTGGCTGGAACTTTTTTACAGAATATTATAATATTTCTTAAAAGCTATCTTTTTAATCTTAGATTCGCTCTGCCGGTTAAAACAATTGTCTACATTTCGGTTTTTTTGCAAGTTGCCAAAGCCATTATTTCGGGCAACAAGTCCGGGTCACGTGTTCTAATCTCTCACTGCTACTGGCCATGGACATAACGCTGTATAGAAATATTTCACACATCCATAAATCGCTGTTATTTTTGAGGACATAGCCCATGTCACCTAACAAGCACGTGACACAAATTACACTTTCTATTGGTTGTGGACATGTGTCTCTATAGCCTTGAAAAACCTTCCAAATTTATGGACATAGAACTATTTTGTACTGGCATATGAGATTTACAAAGCGTTTCCAGTTAGGGGAGAGTGCTACAAGACGCCCAGGGCGGGTAAGATGCCCATCCCCTTTAAAACGGTTGAAAAGATACATATTCGTGTTTTAGTTGTCTCATTGCATGAAGCGACATCTTGTGAACTTCCCATAACAATAATATTTCAATATTCGAGATATTGATGCGATAAATCAATTTTCTAAATTTTCACCACTTTTGAGTAAGTACACATTTACGAATCTTCATAATTTTCTCTTTAACCGTATGCAGTACCAATTCGCACATTTCAACGTTTATTCTGTGCTCACTTGCAGTTGTTTTAATGGTTTTACATAAATCTTAAACATTGATCTTGTTAAATAAAATGGCGTCAGTATAGCAGGACTCGAAAATTACAAGATCCCCATGGTCATCTTGAATACATGGGTGGCATAGAGATTACAAGAAGCCCATGGGCGTCTTGAGTGTATAGGGAACCTAGAGATTACAAGATGCCCATGAGCGTCTTTGATACTATGAGCAAATGGCCAAAAATCGGTACCCACCATGACACCATTTTTTACTCATAAAAATACGGGCCCATATGCAAATTTATCAGTGTTCATTGAATATATTTCACCCTTGCCCAAAACTTCAGTGAAATAGAAAGAATGCAGGAAGTGTAAATGTTGGTGTCATGAAGAATGAACAGACAAAAAGACATCCCAGGAATTCGTGTGTGACTTTTGTCACTAGTCTGTGAAAATGACAATATAATGACTTACAACATGAGATTGGGTTTTTGCTTCTTGAGTTTTGAATTGCTTTGTGTCTTTAGGACCTTTTAGTCTTCGTTCAGTTTGTTTCCTCTCATATGCAGTTTTTTGCTTTAGTCTAAAAATGCATGATCGTTTTAGTAAATTTTCATTGCTCCAAGATGCCCATCCTATGGGCATCTTGTAGTATAGGGTTCCTAAGACGCCCAGTTTGGAGGGGTCTACTTTTTTAAATTTACACAATTGGTCTTATTGAATTAAGTTCTATAGTTGTTGTCATTGCTTCATTAATGATCACTCTTTGCATTGGGGTCAAACATGTTCTTCTCTTGGAATACATACCGAAGAAAAGCACAATTTTCCTTAGCATGGGCGTCTTGGAGCACTCTCCCCTAAGCTAGACGGCTGAGGACATAGCCCTTGTCACCGCCATAACGGATATAGCGTTAGGTTGATTTTTCAAAAAAGTGGACATAGTACTATATAATTCTGAGGGCGCGTATACAATATAAGCTTAGCCTACTAATAATCAATGTTAGAAACCGGTTGGCCTGAACATTTCGCTTCATTATTTTATCCAGTATTTAGCTAGAAATTTCTAGTTAAACAGGCAACACCGATTTGAGAAAGACAATCTCCAGAATTTATATACATAGATCTAAGTATGGGTGAAATATTCATTTAGGTGACGTGATTGTTTGAAAATTATTATTAAATTCTCAGGAAATAAAACTGGACAAAAATAAAAATCGATCTGGACCTAAACGACGGGTTACTGAAATTCTTTTAAATTTCTCGATTAGAGAGTTTCTTAAGACTCAGCGTTGACATTAATAAACAAAATTATATAATTTTTGTGTTTTGAATTGACTCCTTCCTTATGGTCATTTTTTCGTCGACTCCTGACTTGAGGTGATGAATCCCTGCTTGGAAAAGTTAGTAGCCTATATAACTGGCATTCGTTTTTAGAAGAAGCACAAGGCTCGAAGTGTCAGCAGACAAGTCGACAAAATAATATGCTACTGACAAAAACTACAGAGATGCAGTGATGCTGAAAAATTGGAACAGAAAGAATGTGAAATGATATTTTCTTTCATTCGATGGCTTGCAACATAAAATATTTCGTTTTAGAGAAAAAACGATTGCGGCTGACGGAGATTGTCAACGATTTCTGGACACGTTTAAAAGAATTGACGCCAGATGTGAATAAATTCATATCTGTTTATCCCAGAAATCAACATAATATTTGATGTGGAAAATTCAGAATTGTTTCGTGATAAAATGATTGGTCGACTGGCCATCGACGACAGAATCCAGTACATAATCCCACTTCCCATACTCCGGTTCATAATCCACATTCCCTGACCCGGTTCATAATCCCACATTCCCATACTCCGGTTCATAATCCCACATTCCCTGCTTCGGTTCATAATCCCACTTCCCATACTCCGGTTCATAATCCCACATTCCCTGACCCGGTTCATAATCCCACAGTCCCTGCACTGGTTCATAATCCCACTTCCCATACTCCGGTTCATAATCCACATTCCCTGACCCGGTTCATAATCCCACATTCCCATACTCCGGTTCATAATCCCACATTCCCTGCTTCGGTTCATAATCCCACTTCCCATACTCCGGTTCATAATCCCACATTCCCTGATCCGGTTCATAATCCCACAGTCCCTGCACTGGTTCATAATCCCACTTTCCATACTCCGGTTCATAATCCCACTTTCCATACTCCGGTTCATAATCAGGAAAAGAAAACCTTTGAGTGCAATAATGAATGAAACGGCGACAGATTGAAGCCGAGATATGCAGGTCACATGCGCTACAAGATACAGAGATGAGAAGAAGGTAATCTAATCGTTCTGACATAGGTGCAATCATCAACTCGGGGAAATGTCCCATATGCTTCTGGGTATCTATAGAAATAGCCGACAGTTTCGCCTTTATAAGTTACCATGGGCTTAATTATCTTTCAGAAGCAGCTGCAAAACAAGGACCGATAACGTGCTCCAATTGATGACAGTTGCTACAAATGTCTTTTCTCTGCTCTCTGGGTCTCCCAGATCCCAAGGAAAGTCGTTGGAGGCTTCGTACCTTAGCATTCACGACTTCGCGCATTCGACTCTTGCAAAATGACCATCCCATGAAAATTGTCCAGTTGCACCTCTGACAGAACATAACGCCTTGAAAGCAGCGTTCCGCTTCTGGTCTGTTATAATGGAAACCCACTGTGAATACTTGATGGTCATATTATTATTATTATGCTGGAAGGTCATCTATAGAATGCGACGTCGTTCTAATGAGATGAGTGGCAATCAACGACTCAGAGGAACTGTCTTCCAGCTCTCGGTTAACGAGTGACCCTGGAGCTTATCTTTTATTAGCACTGTTGCTACTGTTGCTACCAGGTACTGTATTTGGTCATTCATTGTATAGTCGTTGGCAGGAGATACTGAAGAGCACAGCCAACAAACCGTTCACCATTGACAGTGCAGGCTCTAAAAGTCGCTCGAATAGGTTTGCTAGCAGCTAGTGCGCTTTTGCAAGCGAGCGTCACTTAGGCCAACTGTCCAAATAACAGCAGCAACAGTAACAACAGCAACAGCAACAACAGCAACAACAGCAACAACAGCAACAACGTCAACAACAGCAACAGCAACAACAGCAACAACGTCAACAACAGCAGCAACAGTAACAACAGCAACAGCAACAACAGCAACAACAGCAACAACGTCAACAACAGCAACAGCAACAACAGCAACAACGTCAACAACAGCAACAACAGCAACTACAGCAACAACAGCAACAACAGCAACAACAGCAACAACAGCAACTACAGCAACAACAGCAACAACAACAGCAGCAACAGCAACAATAATTATTGTGAAAAGAAACTCTATGATAATCGTCGTCTTGGTACGGATCATCAAGTCATCATGAGTGATGACGATCGCATTCAATTTATGGTTGAAGAACGGAAGAGAATGAAAAAGGTTTAGAATATAACAATTATGATGTCACGAAGAAGAATGGAACTGAAATCCGTAAATATTGTTCGTCGATATAATTTGGTCGTGCCAGTGCCAAGTGTGGAGAAAGGAAGAGGGCGACAGTGATCATCGGTGATATAATGACACAGTGTTCAAGAAGCAGAGCACTGGATGAGCAAATGACACCAATTAAACAGGCAGACAACAAAGTATGGGGCGACACTGGAATATTGCACTGCAACATTACTCTGAGGCTTTTGAAGGCATTGCTTTTGCTTCTATCAAGCCACACTATATACACGGTCGCATGGCTCCAGGTAGCGTAGGCTCTAATGTTCTCTATGCGAATAATAATTCTTATTAGGAAGCGACTGAAGTAAATTGCTGTGTTAGACGCCGCGAATCCTTAGCAACCAAAACCGCCCGAAGCAGAGAATATTATACACCGTGGTTCAATAAAATTTTAGTGTTATTAATCATCAGGCATTGGAGATTTAAGAAAAACAGTTTGGCAAATTTGGCTTACTTTTTATTGAACCACGGTGTAATATGAGAGGGTATATATATATATATATATATATATATATATATATATATATATATATATATATATATATATATATATATAAGGGTAGACCATTTCCAACTGTAACATTTAAAATTGGTAGTGGATATATATATATATATATATATATATATATATATATATATATATATATATATATATATATATGGCCAGGCTTCCAGATGAACTAAGCGAAGGGGCTCTCAACGTTATAAGCAGAAATAACGTGAAAATGTCATTAAAAGCAAGACTAACCTGCAGCGTACACTCTAATTTGCATTTGCATACCGTAGTTTAGAAGACGGTTTTTCTTTTTTAACCAATCACAGCAACGCAGTGTATGGCCTGGCTTGATGCAGTTGAGTGATATCGAATGGAAACTTTAATCGCATTGTTGTGTCACGAAATGGGATCTGTGCTTCATGCCATTAACCTTACATTGACCCCAATCTGCAGAACTATCTGCAGTGTCGTCGTCGTCGTCGTCGTCTCCTGAGGCGCTATGTGTGTTCCTCTCTTCTTCGATTAAAAATGGCCTCCATTTATGAAGCCTATAATATTATGTCTGTGGTCGGTCGTCTGATGCATGGGACGATATTGACGTCATCATCATTCTGAGTCTTGTTAGACGTCTTGCTTTGTTTGTGTGGCTAACGACTAACGACCACGGCAACCTTATATAACGACTTCATGCAGTCATGAGAAGAGGGCGTGGAGTGGCAGAGGTTACACGGTAGCATCCAGCTGATCATTATTCATAGGGATAACGACTGGGCACAGCTGCAGATGCCAGCTGGAAGGTCTAACAAGAGTCTGTCTGTCTGCATGTCTGTCTGTCTGTCTGTCTGTCTGCCTGTCTGTCTGTCTGCCTGTCTGTCTGTCTGTCTGTCTGTATGTCTGTCTGTCTGTCGGTCGGTCGGTCGGTCGTCTGGCTGTCAATAAATTCGCCGACTGTTGATGCGAATTTACTCGTAATGGGTTTTGCTATAATTATAGGACAAAGTGTCGTTCTGTTGATGGCTGCATGATTGCTTGAATGGTTGGTTGAATGGTTGGTTGAATGGTTGGTTGAATGGTTGGTTGAATGGTTGGTTGAATGGTTGGTTGAATGGTTGGTTGAATGGTTGGTTGAATGGTTGGTTGAATGGTTGGTTGAATGGTTGGTTGAATGATTGGTTGAATGGTTTGGTTGAATGGTTGGTTGAATGGTTTGGTTGAATGGTTGGTTGAATGGTTGGTTGAATGGTTTGGTTGAATGGTTGGTTGAATGGTTGGTTGAATGGTTGGTTGAATGGTTGGTTGAATGGCTTGTTCGATGCGTGGCTCGTTGGATTGTTTGCAGGATGGCTGGTTAAGTGTTGGCATCCAATTAAACTTCCTCATTTGAAACCATCCTAATACTAGTTTTGTTCCACACGATCATCCCATGGTATAATTGCACCCCTCCAGTCCTTACCTGGTCGTTTCCCATTCTGTCCTCGGCCCGCGGCAGCTTGGCTTCACTTTCGTAAGACCATTTTTCATCTGCAATCAACTGCCTTAATCTCTCAGGACTGACGTTTTCTCTTTTGTCTGATCTTCTTCCTGTTGAGTTCAGGATAAATCTAAATAGACCAACTTGACCTACAAAGTCCTCAGCATCTGCAGCACTACCTCCCTGCCTTCAGTCACTGACTCACTGCTATACATGTAACTCTCTGCATCCCATCTCGTTGCCTGCGGTCATCAAGTATAGAAGTCTTTCAGCTGATCCAAGATGCAGAACAGTTGCGTGCATTGCATACCTCTGCCCCACAAGGAATGGAATTAACTACCACTCTCTTAGGATAGTTCAAAGTCACTTCATCTCGTCAAAAAGCATCACAATGCCTCCTTTGCCTTCAAACATTTGGACGTCTGCCTGAAACTTTTCATGGCCGATGCCTCAGAGTCATATTTCGGAGTGGCCGAGAGTGCATTGAAAATTCAAGTAGGCCTAGTCAAACAATTAACTGCAATAGATTCCTTCAAATAAAAGTTCGTGATCTGAATGAACGGAGTGCATGTTACACTCTATAATATTGACATTTTATGCAGTTTTTATTGGAAATAAGTAAAAATCTCTCTCTACAGAAGTAGAAAAAGCAGTTTGGTTGATTTGGTTTGAATTCATTGGAAGATTTCTCACCAATAAATCTTTCCTCCGATTGTCATAGGCATAATGCACTGGGTCGGGTCAGGCGTCCGTTGCAATGGAATCAGCATCACCTCTTATATGTGTTTAGAAGGTCAGTGATGTCAGAGGTGTCAATGTCATTTTTGTGTCTATTAGCATGGGCGGAGTTTATCATTCATCCATTCATTCATTCATTCATTCATTCATTCAGAGCATTTATATAGCGCCCCTTCAAGAAACTACTCAGATGCGCTCCAAGTCCAACCAAACCAAAGAAAAAAGACTCGAGAGACTTGTAGAATCCAGCCGGATGGACCACAAGTAGAGAGCGAAGCGTAACCGGAAGGTCGTTCCAGACAGTAGGCCCCACGACTGAGAAAGCACGGCGCTGCTTAACAGCCAAGCGAATCCGCGGGACCAGAAGTTCAGGCCTAGCCGAAGAGCGAAGTACACGACGCGCTGCAACGTCAGAGACTGGACAGCAAAGATCGCGCAAATACGACGGAGCACAGCCAAGGACACAGCGAGAGACTACAGCAGCAATGCGGTATGAGATCCGCTGAGACACAGGCAGCCAGTGCAGCACATCGCGCATATATGCAGAGATAGGGGCAAATTTAGGAAGCCGCACAAGAAGGCGAGCAACCGAGCGCAAGACGCGACCCCAGGACCCCAAGGGGGAAGACCAGCAAGTAAGGAGCAACAATTGTCAATTCGACTTGTAACAAAGGCGTGTACAAGGACGACGACCGCATCATGTGTGAGAGAGAGAGAGAGAGAGAGAGGAGAGAGAGAGAGAGAGAGGAGAGAGGAGAGAGGTGAGAGAGAGAGAGAGAGAGAGAG
>OX457042.1:38120194-38130194 GCA_949752735.1 Lumbricus terrestris
CTCACTCACTCGTGCATGGCTCGAGAAAAGCAGTCTGCAGTTGTACATGGACATTGGACAGCAACGGAAAGTATACATGTAGGCCTACGATCATTACAGATAGAATTATCATTCTCTAAATATCACAATAAAAATTATGTAGGCTAATTGCCGTTTTTTATAATTATTTTGACGCTATTGTCACTTTATCATCACAATTAGACGAAATGAATTATGCTTCTATTAGTTGTCTTTATAATTCTAACATTAACAGCATAATAATAGCAAAATGTAAATGCTTATATAGCGCTAGACAACGGTATTATTGTGCTAATCGCATAGGAACAGAGAGAGTTGAAAGCATTCGACATGAAGGTCTTACCGAGACTCTGGAGAGAATCGATAAAAAGCCACGGTCTGTGTTGTAGGTCTATACAGAGAGAGACAGCGTTCTAAATTCCTAGAATTGAGTCACATGAATTCCCAGTTGTTCCAAATTCTCCTCCTCCTCCTTCTCCACCTGTCGTCCATCCTCCCCGTCTCTCTGCTGTTGTTGTTGCTGCTGCTGTTGCTGCAATCGTCTGTCGAGATGTCGTCTCGTGCATCCAGTATTATAATCGTCATTGTCATCAGCATCATCATCGTTTCCATTGATGTCTTCAATGATGGAGACAGCACATGATGACGATGGAGTCAGACTGAAAGATCCACCGACGACGTCACTGTTGTTTGGCACCTGCAGCAGCACCAGCTCCATCCTCGTTTCGCCCCCACCGCGCACGACGAACGCCACCTCCCCTGCCGCCCCTGCTTCCCCCGCATCCCCCTGCTCCACCCTGCATGGGTGGGCTTCCTTCTCATCGGTCGCCGCAGGAGCAGGAGCAGGGTGACCCCTAAGGCTGCGCATCGTTGTCGTTCGGTTGCTACGGCAACTCATGTCGGACATGCGCATTGACGGCGTCGTCGCCGGGCCTCGGTTGAAGCAAGCGACGGATCGAGCGAACGTCTGTCGGAAGTTGTCTCCGAGGAACGCGTAGAGCAGCGGATTGAAGACACTGTTCGTGTAGCTGAGGATCATCGCGAACTGGAAGGCCAGCACCTGCCAAGCGGGGGCCTCGTAGTCGTCGGCCTGGAACGTCAGGATGACCTGGAAGAGCCAGTAGGGAAGCCAGCAGACGAAATAGACGGTGACAACGGCGAGGACCATGCGAGTGACGCGCCTGTGTGAGTGAGACCATCGCTTTGGTTCCCCCGATTTCTTCTTCGGACCACACGTCTTCAGTCGAAGGATGACGAGGATGTAGAAAGCGCAGATGAGAACCATGGGAATGGCGAATCCAATGAGCATCGCATACCAGATGAACGCCTTATCCGGTGCAATAGACTCGTTCTTTGGCCATTTGATCGTGCACGACTTAACCCCTTGCTCCTCAACTGCCTCTGCGTACAGACAGATGGGCAACATGAAGAGCGTAGAGACGACCCAGACGGACAGACAGACGACCGCCGACACTCCTGACGTTCGGTATCTGATCGAACTGACCGGGTGACAGACAGCCATGTATCGATCAGCACTCATGACGATCAGAGTGAAGACGCTGGCGAACCAGTTGAGCGACGTCATGATGTAGAAGAGCTTACAGAGGACCTCACCAAAGACCCACATCTTACGAAGAGCGGTGACGATGAGAAACGGAAGTAGGATGAGGAAGCAGATGTCAGAGACGGCCAGATTGAAGAGGTACATGTTGGGAACGGATCGCATCTTCGAGTAGCGAACAACGACGTAGACAACGAGACCGTTGCCTATGATGCCAGCGAGACAGATGGCTCCATAGACAACGCAGACGAAGACGAGCCAGGCGTCGATCAAAGACGATGCAACAACCGCAGCAGACACTTCTGTCTTCGTTAGTCTCGTCTTGTTGTTAGAGACCATCATCATCAGACACGATGCACTGCTGGCTGCTGCAGCCACGATGACGTCAACATCAGCCGACGAAGCATTGAAGACACGAGTCTCGTTGTTGCAATAGGACATCATCGAATAATCCTCCATTATCGATTGCTACTCTTGCTATTATTTTATGCTAGTGCTACAACAATGACAGTCGATTAGACAATGAACGTGCTTGGTGCAGGTATACAACATATTGTACTCGTGGAACAGACAGACATTATATGACCGCTGATCGTTAATGCTTTGGGCAGATGAAACGTTCTCTTCTCTTAATAATTATTCGTTCATCACTGAATGACGCAAACAGACTCCTCTTCCTCTTCCTCCTCCTCCTCCTCTTCCTCGAGTGGTGAATATCGATGCAGTGGTTGATTTGTTATCATTCAAAGATGGCGGATGACTGGTTGTCTATTTGTCTCTTTATCCGTTTGTCTCTTTGTTTGCTCGTCTGACTGTTCGTCGATCTGTCATCAATGGCAACGATGTGGTTCATCGATGCATGACGGCAACACGTTAATCTCCTCTTTACCTGGAATAAAAATGATGCATGAATTCATTTCGCTGCATCACAATGCTTTCACGAACTGATACATGTAAGTATTGCAATGATGACGAGGTGTATGGTGGTGGGCACTGGTGGTGTTGGTGGTAATGATGATGATGACGATGATGATGATGACGATGATGATGATGATGATGATGATGACGATGACGATGACGATGACGATGACGATGACGATGACGATGACGATGACGATGACGATGACGATGACGATGACGATGACGATGACGATGACGATGACGATGACGATGACGATGACGATGACGATGACGATGACGATGACGATGACGATGATGATGATGATGATGATGATGATGATGATGATCATAATGATGATGATGATGAAAATGAAGATGATAACGAAAACGATGAAAACGATTACATTTTTTTTTTATTTCTTAACGTACATCTTAGAATCGACGCCGTTCACATCGATTTGCATCACTCACCTTCACGGGGATAGACGGGAAGATGGAGTGAAGAGGCGACAGACAAACCGGTAGGTTAAGTGGTCATTTGGTCAGACGGTCATTTGGTCAAACGGTCATTTGGTCAAACGGTCATTTGGTCGAACGGTCATTTGGTTAATCGGTCAATTTAGTCGATCGTTCTTCTGCAAACCGTTTCTTGAACCGTCCACATCTGTCAGTTGTTCTGATGTCTTTGGTCTTCGCTGCAGATCTCGAATCGTTTGTGAGAAGAATCGCTTCTTTCGATCAGCTTTTATCCGTTTTGTCTGATCTGATGTTTTACGATTCCAACAAATATGATGCAATGATGCGAGTCATAACGCTCGCCTTCTGCATCTCCTCCTTGTCTGTCTGCCTTTATGTCTGTATGTTTGCATGTGCGTTTGTCTGTCTGTCTGCCTCTCTCCTTCGTGGTGTAACGTCGGCACCTTCTCTTCAGAAGAGTTGCTTCATTCGCTCATCCGTTCGTTCGTTCGTTCGTAGAAAAGCATGCGATTGGTTATCGTTAGTTGCGTCGTCGTCGTCGAAGTCGTCGACTGATTGAGATAACAAGACACAGATGAAGACAGCAGCAGCAGCATCAGCAGCGGTGGCAGCAGCGGTGGCGGTAGCGGTGGCGTTGGCGGTTGAGCCGGAGGAGAGGGCGGCCTCTGTAGGCCGACCGACCGACCGACAGACGGACGGACGGACGGACCGGTGGTGGCTCAATGATGATGCTACTACATGTATGTACGTCGTCCGTTGAAAAGGCAAACGTCGGCTGACGGCGGCGAAGGCGGCGTCTGGTTGGAGGGAGAAAGATCTTTCCTCCTCCATCGACGGAAGGATAACGAGAAGCAGCATCAGCAGCCACAACAACAAAGATCTCTTGCTGATCATTCAGTCAATCCTTCATTTACAAGCAGCCACTCGTTCGTTCGTTGTATCGTTTGCTCGTTCGTTCGTCGATTCGTGTTTGATTTACATTCAGTCGACCATTCATCAGATTATAATCATTCGTTCCTTCTTTATCTAATATTTATTCGTTTAGTCAGTCAACGAGTAAGACTGTCTGTCAGCCAGTCAACTGATCAATGGGTAAGTATGTCTGTCAGCCAGTCAACTGATCAATGGGTAAGTATGTCTGTCAGCCAGTCAACTGATCAATGAGTAGGTATGTCAGTCAGCCAGTCAACTGATCAATGGGTAGGTATGTCAGTCAGCCAGTCAACTGATCAATGGGTAGGTATGTCTGTCAGCCAGTCAACTGATCAATGGGTAGGTATGTCTGTCAGCCAGTCAACTGATCAATGGGTAAGTATGTCAGTCAGCCAGTCAACTGATCAATGAGTAGGTATGTCTGTCAGCAAGTCAACTGATCAATGAGTAAAAATGTCAGTCAGTCAGTCAACTGATCAATGGGTAGGTATGTCTGTCAGCCAGTCAACTGATCAATGAGTAGGTATGTCAGTCAGCCAGTCAACTGATCAATGAGTAGGTATGTCTGTCAGCCAGTCAACTGATCAATGGGTAGGTATGTCAGTCAGCCAGTCAACTGATCAATGGGTAGGTATGTCTGTCGTGCAGTCAACTGATCAATGGGTAGGTATGTCAGTCAGCCAGTCAACTGATCAATGGGTAGGTATGTCTGTCAGTCAGTCAACTGATCAATGAGTAGGTATGTCTGTCAGCAAGTCAACTGATCAATGAGTAAAAATGTCAGTCAGTCAGTCAACTGATCAATGGGTAGGTATGTCTGTCAGCCAGTCAACTGATCAATGAGTAAAAATGTTTGACAGCCAGTCAGCTGATCAATGAGTAGGTATGTCTGTCAGTCAGTCAACTGATCAATGGGTAGGTATGTCTGTCAGCCAGTCAACTGATCAATGAGTAAAAATGTTTGACAGCCAGTCAGCTGATCAATGAGTAGGTATGTCTGTCAGTCAGTCAACTGATCAATGAGTAGGTACATGTATGTCTGTCAGTCAGTCAACTGATCAATGAGTAAAAATGTCAGCCAGTCAGTCAACTGATCAATGGGTAGGTATGTCTGTCAGCCAGTCAACTGATCAATGAGTAAAAATGTTTGACAGCCAGTCAACTGATCAATGAGTAGGTATGTCTGTCAGTTAGTCAGTCAATTGATCAATGAGTAGGTCTGTCAGTCAGTCAGTCAACTGATCAATGAGTAGGTATGTCTGTCAGTCAGTCAACTGATCAATGAGTAAAAATGTCAGTCAGTCAGTCAACTGATCAATGGGTAGGTATGTCTGTCAGCCAGTCAACTGATCAATGAGTAAAAATGTTTGACAGCCAGTCAGCTGATCAATGAGTGGGTATGTCTGTCAGTCAGTCAACTGATCAATGAGTAGGTATGTCTGTCAGTCAGTCAACTGATCAATGAGTAGGTATGTCTGTCAGTCAGTCAACTGATCAATGAGTAGGTATGTCTGTCAGTTAGTCAGTCAACTGATCAATGAGTATGTCTGTCAGTCAGTCAACTGATCAATGAGTAGGTATGTCTGTCAGTCAGTCAACTGATCAATGAGTAGGTATGTCTGTCAGTTAGTCAGTCAACTGATCAATGAGTAGGTATGTCTGTCAGTTAGTCAGTCAACTGATCAATGAGTAGGTATGTCTGTCAGTCAGTCAACTGATCAATGAGTAGGTATGTCTGTCAGTCAGTCAACTGATCATTAAGTATGTATGTCTGTCAGTCAGTCAGTTGATCGGATGGTCGATGTGTCTGTCGAAATCGCACTTGCGCGATTGCGTTAGAATTAGAAATGCATGTGATCGACAGTCGACGTTTTTCAGCTTTGGACGATAACACAGAAACATACATCAAGAGATAGATACAGTGGCGGTTCTACCGGGGGGCTGGGGGGGCTACAGCCCCCCCAGCTGAAAAGTTAGCCCCCCTAGATTTTCCTAGCCCCCCCTATACAAATGTTAGCCCCCCCAGTTTAACGCTTAATCAGCTATATATTGCCTACAATGTCTGTTGGCACCAAGGCCTCCTAATTTATTAATACATAGATGCTGTTCTGAGATGCTTTGCTACTGTAACACAGCAATATAGCTTCAATGAGAGTGCTCAGACACAAGCACTTGTCTACCTATACTAATAGCTGCCCTTCGGCCGACTACAGAGGACCCCTGGGGTGTTCAAGCGAAGGTGAAGAACTAATAACGGCTTCAGCGGCTGAGATTAAGCCATACCCCAGCACTTAATTACCCTGTATGCTGTAGTGACACCAGCTTCATCCTTAGCTCACGATGACAGCGGGGCGGCCACAAGCCCCAGCATCTACAGCAGCACAGATGGTCAGAGGAGGCAGGCCAGATAAGATTCCATGTGTACTACAATAGTGTATATTGTATGCTGTATATAATTATGTGCATATTATGTGCAAGCTGGACAGTGTGTACTAGAACCCGTTTGGAGCACTCACATGTATCATTATAAATTGACAAATTCGACAAGTGAGAATTGAAAAGTTGATAAGTTAAAAGCTGAAGTTTTCGACGGCAATGATAATTCTACAGCAGGTATGTAAAATGGCATAATGAATCTACGTTGAAAGGGATAAGTCATGGGATAATTTGCCAGTTGCAGGAATATATTTGCTCGAAACATGAGCGCCCTCAAGTATACTTTTGCAGAAGGCACTAACACAATGGTGACTGTTAGATTTTAGCAAGAGCGTGAAAATGCAAACAAGAAATTAAGAACATCGGTATTTTTCATAAGGGTTTCCCAACTAAATGTAAATTTATCGGTTTCAGGAAAACTGAGCTTATAATTTCAGATGCTAATGAAAATGTAAGATAGTTAGCCTAATTATCCTATTTTCTTAATGTCATTTAAAAGGCCTTGTTCATTAAGCAGGTGAATAGATAAGCACTAAGCAGAACACTCATATTATATTATATGACATGAGAATATTATGATATATACCAAGTTTTGTTACGGAAGGAAGCCTAAAAAAGGATACTTGTACTCCACAAAATCTTTACTAAGCTTATACATGGAGGTATCACATTAAAAGATCAGTTTCAAGAAAGCCTACTGTTCTTTTTCGCAACCTGACAGGTGAAAAAGTGTTCTGCAAACCTGCAAATAAATAAATTGGAGCTGTTTTGCTTGTAAACTTATTTTAACATGATTTATTTGCTCAAAACATGTGTTAGAGTTACAATAATGAATCAAGTGCATGCAATGCAACAGACAAGCTGAACCACAGTGAACATGCAACATTTGTGCTCTGTGGATTCTTCAGAAGATGACATACAACATTCTTTAGATACCCTTTGGCAGGGCATACAAAAACTGCCCTTCTTAAGCCTTTTGTACTGTCTTTTAGAAAAACAAAAAAATGTTGGTTTTGGCAAAAGTTAGACATGATACGTTTTTCTTCGATGTGTTAATAATTGTAATCCTCAAAGATAGAATTGAGGTAGGCCTACGAGTCTTTCTCAGAATCTGTTGCACTGTTCTTGATTCATCATTGTAACTGTGACTCATTGACACAAGTTTTGTTCAATGAAAACTTATTTATTCATTCGTTCATTCTTTTCGTTCATTAAAAAAATTTTACTTTAAAAATCACTTTATTTAGGCCTATGGAATGTCAGTCAGATAGGCTAATATCACTTTTATGTGAATATATTGCCGAAACGAGCAATGGGGGCCAATACACTCAACTGCGTGAACATATACATCTATGGGAAGGGAGGGGCTAATGCAATTTTTAGCCCCCCCAGTTTAAAAAGTCTAGAACCGCCACTGGATAGATAGACAGACAGACAGACAGACAGACAGACGGACGGACGGACGAAGAAGAAGAAGAAAGAGAGAAATAAGTAGTGGTGCAGAGGGGGTTGACTGAATGTGTGATCGCAAGCGCTGCAGCTCTTGTTCCACTATTCATTCATTCAACGTTCAATCTGTTTAGAAATCGATGCATATATAATTATACAGGGTGGCCCAGCATAAATGTCCCGACTTTGCACGCGTATAACATTGCCAATTTTTAACATTTGTTTATGCTTAATGCATCAAATTAAAGGTATTTCACTCTAGTATTAGTTCTAAAAAGTCGAACTGATACTCGTCTAGGTTTTAATTATATGCCCGGAACAACGCTAGCTACCATATTTTGTTGTCATTTATGACGCAACCTGGCGCCGTTGACAGACGATGATCGCGTTTCGATCTTAATTTTACGAACTGATAAAGGATTTAATTCATTTGAAATGATTAGCAAATATTCTAACAGTGGATGGAATAAACAATACCTTGTATTATCTGCTACGGAAAATTGATAAAACAGAACTTTCTACTCGCAAACCATGGGAAACGGAGCGCACGGCGCTCACATCCGCTAACATTGCTCGTGTGTCCGCGTACATTTGCAGTCAAGACAATGACCAGGGCAGGCCTTGCATGCAAATTCGTCGCAAAACGGGCAGTCTTAGAAGCACTGCATAACGTATTGGAAAAGATTATAGGCCTAAAGTTAAAGCAATTTGTCGACGAGAAGTCCAGCGAGCTCTCCAGCTCTTACGCAAAGAAACCGCTGGCAGCGTGCAAGCGTCTGAAGCAGCGCATGGCAGTGCACGGCTGTTGGCAAAATTGAAAGGACGTGGTTTTTCAATGAGAAGATATTCATGGTAGGGACCCTAAAAACACCCAAAATGATCGTGTCTACGCGCGTTTTAGCAAAAAACGATAGAATTTCCCAGGGAAACGGCGTCATAATGCGTCAGTAATGACAAAAAACGGTAGCTAGCGCTGTTCCAGGTATATAATTAAAACCTAAACTAGTATCAGTTCGACTTTTTTAGAGTTAATACTAGAGTGAAATACCTTTAATTTGATGCATTAAGTATAAATAAATGTTAAAAATTGGCGAAGTTATACGCGTGCAAAGTCGGGACATTTATGCTGGGCCACCCTGTATATGATATCCATATACATTTATATTATATACATGTTGTTGGGTTCCACGACTCTCTACGACTGGTTCTTGGGATGGGCTTTTGCCACGGACGGTTGACTTTGGTAGCCTGGAGGGTGACACCTGGTGACAGACTTGTTCTATATAAGGTCTGACTTCAGGGGGCGTCTCTCTCTTACGGAGCTCTTGCGTATCTCTTGGTCTCTCTTCATGGTTAGTTAAGCTAAGAGATGAGGCTCTGATGTTTTCGGCTGCAGGGGTGGCTGCATGGCAGTCTTCTTGTCAGATGTCGTATTAGATTAAGTTTAGTTAAGCTTTCGTTAGTTACACCTCGCCTTGGTGTCTTTAGTTAAGTTCGTTCTTCGCCAGCCTGTTGCTGTTTCAAGATGTTGTTCGTACGTTCGTCGCTGAATGACAATGCCGTCGACGACTTTCCACTGGACTGCAGTGTGGTAACTGTATCAGTTTGCTTTCTATGTTGAATTATACCTTTAAACTAGACACGAGTGTTATTAAATCGAGCTGAACTTAGTAGGGACCTTAACATAGGAGGCGCGGCTCGTAACAATGTAACTGATGCTTCGGAAGCATACGCTACTATGCCTCGACGATGGTGTCTGTCTATCTGTCTATCTGGTTCTCTTCTTTCTATGTAGCAGCTTCTGCTGCTGCTGCTGCTGCTGCTGCTGGTGCCGGTGCTGCTGCTTCGGTTGTAGTGAACATAATATGGATCTGCAACGGAGTCGACGACGGATGTCTCTAAGATGTCAGAGAATTAACGATGAGTTTCCATCTGGTGACGACTGGAAGAGGAGGATGGAAGAAGAGGAGGAAGAAGAAGAGGACGAGGAAGAGGAGGAAAAGGAGGAAAAGGAAGAGGAGGAGGCAGAATGATCTGCAGCCGATTCTTCGATCCTATGATTCCTATAGATGCAACAGAAGATGCGGAGGAGAGCTGGGCGATTACTCAGCAGCAGCAGCAGCAGCAACAGCAGCAGCAGCAGACGGATACAGTGAGCGAATGAAGCGGATGTTGATGAGTTGATGCCGCTACAGCAGCAGAGATATCATCTTCACCATCATCATC
>OX457042.1:38135194-38137694 GCA_949752735.1 Lumbricus terrestris
TCTCTGCGTGGAACACTTCTATCTGGATCACTATCGGAACACCTTTTTCTCTCGGTTCTCTTGCACTTTATATAGGAGCGCTACTGAATGAGTTGTGAGCGGGGCTATAGAAATTGCTAATGACATTACTTTGCATTACATAGGACACATACATGCGTGCATACACACATACATACAAACATACATACGGTATGCAATAAAGCAATGTATGCTTGTATGTATATTTTTACATACATACATACAGTCATACATACATACATACATACATACATACATACATACATATATACATACATACATACATACATACATACATACATACATACATACATACATACATACATACATACATACATACATACATACATACATACATACATACATACACAGCCTATGTTAGAAATATTTGCCTTCGATTTCCTTTCTAATTGATTTCCTGCAATTGTTTACCCGGTAGAGTAATGGTTAACACGCTGGCCAAGAGTGCGAGAGGTAGCAGGTTCGAGCCCCCGTTGGGCGGATATGCTTTGTAGGCTGCTGCTAGCGCCGTGTAATTGCAAAGCTGTCTGTTCAGTTAGTAGTTAAGTTTAATTAAGATTACTGCATAACTTGTAAATGTAAAGCGCAGTGCGTCTTGCAGGCGTTTAATTAAAGAAAAGATTATTATTATTATTATTGTTCGCTGAACAAGAACTTCACATTAAACCTTTAAGTCGCAATCGCCTGAGTTGCTTCAGTTGTCTGAGAATAATCTAAAGAAAATTCTTAAAACACTGCAGTTGCTATAAATACTATGATAAAGTTTGATCAAAGTTTGATGTCTGAGTTTACAAATGGCACATAAGAAGTTTATAATGACTGCATTTTGTTATTCGTAGGCCTATAATTATGTCCTTCATACTTGAATCGTTGCTCTTGGCTGACATGACAGTCACGTGACCATTGCTTCACTGGAAACCTTTCTAATACCGTGCAAGCTTATCTATAGGCAGTATTCTATAATATTATATATATAGCCTACATATACAATGCATTATATATGTAGCACATGTGTTGTTTTAACTCCTCTGGGTTGTGTATTCCAGCTAAGCATCGGAATTAAGCGACGTCTGTCCGAAGTTACTCGGTGCAATTTATATATATATATATATATATATATATATATATATTTATATATTTATGCATACATATATATATATTATTGGCGAACAGTTGTTTTTATATGTTCTGAATGGAATTGTTTTGCTGTACCATTCATCGACATGGAGTTCTCCTGACCTGCACTTTACGTAATTGCTTTTGCAGAACCCGAGTGCTGTAAACGTTTGAAAAGAAACTGTAAACAGTCGAGAGATGAGACACTCGGTCGCATTTCAAACGCCAACAGTCATAAGGAATACATAGAAATCCATTTTCAATATTAGATGATATTATCCAGAACATGAAACATGTTGAGTAATTGCTGAACGGATGGAGTTTGTGATCTCTATGCACCGATCAAGGTCTTCAATTATTCAGTTAACTCATCTTTCTTGATTGCTTACATTCTCTCGTGTCCCAAACGAAGAAACCAAGCAGTGAATCAGGCAGCTTATAGTGGAATGCCGTTCAAACGAAGCAAAGTGTCTCTGAATTGCACAAAAGAAGGTTAATGTAATTATAATTTTGTGGATCAACAATCGCAAAGCTAAATTTACGTATAAACTTATAGGCCTGCATTATTACGCAAACTGTTTAACAGACACGTCTTCGCTGATGAAGGGCGGACTATGATTAGATATTGTATCAGGAACGCCTACTTATGAAGCGCCTATTTGTAAGTCTCTTAGAAGCACCGATACATACATGGGCGGAGACCTAGGGGGGACAGGGGGACGGTCCCCCCCAACGGAGGTGTTTGGGGGGACGGCCCATGCATTTGTACCCCCCCCCCCAATCGTTGAGCGCCAAGACTAAAAAAGGTCATCAACTTTTTTGGCGGCGAAAATAGAACATTTCTGGGAGATTTCGTCGCCGGATGACTAAAAAAAAGGTCGTCAACTTTTTTTGGCGGCGAAAATAGAATTTTTTTTCGAGATTTCACCGGTCGTCAGAAATTTTGGCCGGCAAAAGATGGAAATTTTTCTGCGACACTCAGCCATTCGTCCATCAAAAATCTTTCCGTCCCCCCCTCCAAGTCTCCGCCCAGGTCTCCGCTTTTGGATACATAAGAGAAGTAATGAGATGAGCGATGAAGTGGCGAGCATTGTGGCTGATGTATTGACTGAACGTGTTTCTGGATATGTGGCGTGGAAAAGGCGGAAAACTTGATTTCCATAACAACGGACTCTGCAGCTGCGGACAATGATTTGCTCTATAGTTGACTGTAAGCCATAAATAGCCACAGCAGCCACTTCAGCCACTTCAGCCACTCCAGTACGTGTGGAATGCATGTTAAGGAAACGCAGTCACACGCACACACACTCACATGGAAAACGTATTCCTGTCCAAAGTTGCGAGA
>OX457042.1:38140194-38179605 GCA_949752735.1 Lumbricus terrestris
CCGGTGTTCATCGAACCATGAACACAGTTGATTATCTACTGATCACATGTTAGCGTGTCACGCATCACCTACCGCGTTTCGTCAGACTTTTAGCGCTCAGCCCACTGAAACGTAATGGTGCTTCAGCCGATGGAATGCGCTTCCATACTAACAGAACGGTTGATGTGATCGTGGATTATCTGGAAGCACTTATCGATTATATACAATATATATTATACATGCATCATCCGCCAGCTGGAACAAACCAATAGATGCAGCGACAGAGGACAGACATCACCAGCAACATAAAGATGCAGATAACGCGCGATGCTCCTGTCTTAGCAGCAGCAGCAGCAGCAGCGGCAGCAGCAGCAGCAGCGGCAGCAGCCGGGCATTGGAAGATGTGGCGCCATGGATGATGCATCGTCCAATGATGGGTCGATTGCATTAGAAAAATGGGTCTGCATTGATGGACGGACGGAGGTCGAATATGTCAGCGCTCCTCCTCCTCCTCCTCCTCCGCTCTCTTCATCTGTTGCCAGAATAAAAGAGAGAAGACAAATCTCTTCATTATCTTCCTCCTTTGACGGTCGTCGCTTCCTCTTTCTCTTCAAGAAATCGGTCGTCATCGTCGTCGTCGTCCTCGTCATCTTCGTCATCGTCGTTGTTTAACTTTCGAGACGAAGCAACTGAAGCGCAATGATCGTCATCATACTTCGTTCAATCCTTAGAAAACAACACTTCTTCTTCTTCTTCCTCCTCCTCTTCTTCTTCCTCTTCCTCCTCTTCCTCCTCTTCCTCTTCTTCTTCTCTTCAATCTCGTTTCCTTGACACTGTCTTGAAATCAGACGAAATCATGAATCGCATCAGTTATTGAACGCCATATAATTATAGAATTAATTGCAATTCTCTGCACGATTCTCTGTGGTAGAGAAACGGATGAAAACATTGCATTTCTATGGCGCCAATTAAGAACAGAATTGCTGAAAAACAACCAAGCCTGCGACTCGAACCACTGCAGAGTCAGTAGACACATTTGAGTTTCGTCGGCTGTTATGACTGATGGCGTCTGTAACGACTATAACGATGTGCACTGTCTGCTTTGAAGAGATTTTATTTTGGCAGGTATAAAATTTCGGTTTTTGAGATGGGTTGGAACAAAGCCGTAGCCAGAGTTCTGTTTCAAGTGGTGTTTACTTGATCTTCAGTATAAGCCGACAAACAAATGGATAAACTGATTTCTTATTTAAGTTTCACCGATATACCAGATTTGCCCTGTGTCTGATGATGATGTCTGATGATGATGTCTGATGATGATGTCTGATGATGATGTCTGATGATGATGTCTGATGATGATGTCTGATGATGATGTCTGATGATGATGTCTGATGATGATGTCTGATGATGATGTCTGATGATGATGTCTGATGATGATGTCTGATGATGATGTCTGATGATGATGTCTGATGATGATGTCTGATGATGATGTCTGGTGCGGATTAAAAAAAACTTCTCCTACAATATCTCCTTTCCAGTGATAATCTGGTAGGCTCTCTCCTGTTTCCTCCATTTTCCCCAATGTTGCTTGTATCTTTTCAACCTTTCTTCATATTCCAAATCCATGTAACCGCAAATCATTTTTGTGGCTCTTCTTTGCATTTTCTCCATTTTTTCACATCGTATTTCAGATATGGATTCATACCTAGATGCAGTATTCCAACTGTGGCCAAATCAATGATTTGTGCAACTTCGTTATTGTATCCTTGAGTATTGTGACTAGTCCTACTCTTCTTCTTCTTCTTATCATGCCTGAAGTTGAGCTGCTTCAACAAATGACCTTGAATGTTTATCACTGTTGTGCAGAATCACTTCGAGCCCCTTCTTTCTGGCTCACCTTCATTACCCCATAATGAAGGATCTCTGTTTCTCTTTCCCCATACGCATAACTGAGAACTTTTCCGCTTTAAAGAATATTTGCCAATCCTGCGACTATCTGAACATTCTTTTTAGACCTTTCTGTATGTAGTGTCTCTGTTTCTTCTTCTTCATTCATCTTCTTCTTCTGCTCTTCATGTCTTTGCATCGGTACCCGGTCATTAGCGCGCAGGACAAAAGCGCGCAGACAATAGCGCGCGGCCATAGGCAATGGTAGGTTACAGTATAGCGGAAGTATTTCTTGCTTAAACAGTTTTTGTTGTTGTCTAAATGGAAGCTGGATTGATTAAAATGGCTGTTGCCTAGACAGAAGCAGGGCTGTTTTTAAGGAAATTTTAAAACTGCACAACTCCTCCTTTCCTTTCCCATCCTCCATGGTAAATTACTTCCAATCGGATGAAAATTACCTTTTTGGCTAGTTTTAACTGCGCAAAACGTGTGACAGAAGTGCTTCTACAGCTGCACAAATCCATTTAGAACTGCACATTTTGTGTACAACTGCACGTCAAAAAAAGCCCTGGACAGAAGCTGGACTGATGAATAGAATACCGATTAAATGGATGCTGGATTGATGAAAATAATTTTGATAACATAGAATCTGGACTGATGAAAAGAATGCACAATTAAATGTCAGCTGGATAGAAGAAAAATGACACTTAGTAAAATTGGATGGATAAAAGAGCGTCATGCTTAAATAGAAGCGGGATTAATGAAAATAGTTGCTCAAATAGAATCTGGGCTGCTGAAAAAATTCTTGACTAAATAGAAGTTGGATTGACGAAAATAATTCTTGCTAGAATGGAAGTCTGCTTGATGAAAAGAGATCTAGCTTAAAATAACCCGGATTGATGAAGATAGCTATTGTTTAACTAGAAGCAGGGCCGATGAAAATGACTGCTGCTTGAACAGAAGTTGAACAGAAGTTGGATTGATCAAAATTAATTTATGATTAAATGGAAACTGGAGTGATGAAAATAATCCTGGCGAAACAGAGGTTGAATTGATTAAAAGAATTTTTGCTTTTTGGAAAATGGTTTGCTGTTTGTCATTGCAGTCCACACTGCGCGCTTTCGTCGGCGCGCATTTGTCGAGCAAATTTTGCTGCGCGCTTATGTCGGCGCGATTTTGTCGGCGCGATTTTGTCGGCACGCTGTTGTCCTGCGCGCTATAATGACAGGACCCCCCTTTGCATCATCTGGAAACTTATATTTTCAAAAATCTCATCGTCTTTGTCATTAATGAAAAGTACAAGCAACCACCAGTGATCCTTTTGTCACTCCACTTTAGTACTCTCTTCCAGATAAAATATTTATGACCTATAGATGCCCACCTTTAATCTTCTATCCGATAGCTAGCTCTATTTCAGTACCTGCCTCTGGTAAAAATATGTTGACTCCCTCTTTTTATAATGTCATACTTATTCAAATGTTTAACTATGTTTCCTTAATAATTCTCTCTATGGCCATGTAAACCGCACTGGTTAAGCTGACTGGTCTCTGCATACTTTAGTTACCAAACTCACTTCTATTTGTCCTTGTTAAACAATGGCACTATGAAGGTGAAATGGAGAAGTTTTGTTAGAGCCTCATCGTCGGTGAACACTTGACGGAGGAGAAAGAAAGAAAAGACTATGAAGGTACATGTACATGTATACTTTCACTTCTGTGACACTTCCCGAGTCTGCGTTGATTTGCTGAATATCTGGGCGAACGACCAACCAATTTCTTCCCTCAATTCGTCTACAAATTTGGGATATATAGTTTATCTATGCGGCTATGCGTACAAGACGCCTGTCAGTTTTCTACCTTTTCAGTTGTTCCACAACCTTTTCCTTAGTCAACATTAGCTGTGTGAATCCTCTCGTCCACCACTGTCTAAAAATGCGTGCTTGTGTTCAAGAACGGTCTCAAATCTTCAGCTGAAATAAGTAATCAGAACATAAACAGCTTCCACATCATCATCATGATTAGATCGTCGTCGTGATTAGATCATTAGCATGATTAGATCATAGTTATGATTAGATCATCATCATGATTAGATCATCATCATGATTAGATTATCATCAGATTAGATTATCATCATGATTAGTAGATCATCATCATGACTATATCATCGTCGTGATGCAATCTATTGTAAGAATTTGACGTGGAAATAAGAGCTCAAAATAAAATGCAACCCTCCATCGTGTGCTAGTAAATGCATTATTTCATTTTTGCATAATTTAATTTCGGGGTGTTCATACACCCAAGTCACCCACACCCAAAAAACCCGGTCTTGTGAGATAAAGTAACAGGCTACGACATATTCTTAGTCAGAGCCAATCAGACGATTACTATATATGGGCCTGAGCATATCTCAATTCAGAATATGAATCGTTGATTAAAGCAGTTTGTAAAGTAATGCTAATTAGTTAAAGATCCAGAAAATGCATACAATTAGTGCTTTGTAATGTAACATTTAGATAATTGGATATATTATATATATATATATATATATATATATATATATATATATATATATATATATAAACACAGCAAAGGCCAGAGATCGACTAGCACGCCAGAAATGGCTGGTGATTTGCTGTATTACGTTTAAAAATAAATACGGAAGACAGTCTGCAATGTCAGCTCAACAACATCATTCTGACTGTTCTGCGTTAAATATATTATTGCAACGCATCAACGCCTGCGTAAGAATAATCGAACATGGGCCAACATGTTATTCATGTTCATTGTACGCAGTTATCGCTTATACAACAACAACGACCGACAAATGTACAGAAATCTTGATTAACAATTCGAACACAGTGTATATTCTAATTAGGACTATATAACATTATTTGAAATCTAATAGTTCTAATGGTTGCGGCTCAACCAATCCTTAATGGTGTTGGAGTCTTGGACTTGCCAAGCCCCAATGAAGGTGCATTTTTGAGAGCAGACATCTGAGGAACCGAAGGAGGTCAGTGCTGTGATGAAAGATCTTCGCCAACTGTCACTCATCTATTATAGACTATAGAGTCATGGTCTGTGACAGTGCTTGCTATGAACGCATTCGACTGATTAATCCTTCACATCACATGACGGTGTCCTCTGTGGCTGCTTCTCCTGTTGCTGTTGCTGCTGCTGTTGCTGCTGGAATCTGGGCAGGGATGGGTTGCTTGCTGGCTTTCGCATTGGCATTGTCTTTCTGGTCGCAGATTACCTGTCTATCGCCAAGCTCTGGACCTGCGCTGAAACAGCGATCTGTTGTCAGTGCCTTGAATTCTTCTTTACCAACGGTTGACTGCTGATCGGTTGGCTTAAATCCTCCGAAAATGGCCAACTTCAGGCCAACCCCGAACAGATCATCTGGAACGGATCTTGACATTGTGTTTCTGAACTTATGCGCCGCCTTGGAACCCGTACGACGAACGCTTTCTCGCCATGAATAGCCCGGCTGAGTTATCAGGACCTTCTTCGAACCTTTGCCACTCGCATCTGGTCTCGATATCTGAACAACATAGAGAAAACTGTCTTAAAACATCAGCCTTATATAAGCGTATGCTCTGTCAATTCTCGCACTTTTTTATCCAAAATTTCTGTTCTTTTACAAGCATTTAAATCCACCATTCGTAGTTGAAATAATGAGCGTTGATAAGAAACAAAATAACCACAATCTCTTTAAAAACAAGGTAGGTGGTTTTATAATATGAGCTGCCTTTGATTTCGCTCTCGTTTCGAGAATCGGAAATAAACTTGATCATATTGAACAAAACGACTATAGGCTAGCTTAGAGCAGTTGTGATTGAATGAAGTCTCTACACGGTGGCTGCCTCGGGCGAGTTTTAAAGCTTGACACTAAGATAATATTAGTGTGGTCAGAAAGGAGAGCACAGTGGCTAGATTGAGTTGTTGGTTGGTTCAATAATGTTGCCCAACGTCGTAAGTAGAGTTTCCAAAAATCTATAATTATAGCTTTGCAAAATTTAATAGCTGAGAATTCCAAAAAGAAACAGAATTTATAAATGTGACTAACGAGATGTAGGTGATAGAACCAAAAAATGACCCGAAGGCACACCACTTCCTACTTTTTCTTAGGGTGCACAGATGTATGTTTGCGTTTGTAGACTTGTTAGACCCATAAGTGCGTGGGGCGCGGTGGTGTAGTGGTGGCGTCGCTGCCTTGAAGCCGGAAGGTTCGAGGTTCGAATCCACCTCACGTCGCCGCGTAGGGACCTTGGGCAAGTCCTTCACTCGCAATTGCTCAGCGCTTCGGCGTGAAACTCCGATGCAGTGTCCGCTCTGTAGTCGGGACCGCCTCTGAGTAGAGAGCTTGAAGGGGCGGTATAACAAGTGCGCATACATACATACATACATACATACATAATTATGTTGGAAAAATACAGACAGGTATATTCAAAGGGAAGATTGATGACGAGAAGTCTACTCTACCTTGTGCAGTTCATGATCGCCACCCGCTAACATAATATGGCGACGTATCTTTCGTCTGCGGTAATACCTGTAGATGAACAGTAAATGCGTCTTAATAATATAGATCTATTACAAAATGGCCTCGCATTTATAGAGCGCCTTTAGAGCCCAATAAAAATTATTCGCGTCACAACTCTACCCGTTCTTTTGATCATGAAACATTTATCAAGAATAATGGCGATAAATAACGTGATGCAATGTTCTATGATCACAAAGGATGTGTGGAGAGATCTGCAGGTTCACCGGCAAATCCGATATTTCAGACAATTCTGCAGAAGCCGAGTCTTTTGCTCACGAGTTTAATTGCCAGATCAAAAGCCAGACATATGTCAAGCATGTACTAAGACGGCATTATATTATCAATATAATTAGTATATTAATGCGTTGGAGAATTACAGTGCAATTAAATAGCCTAACTGAGTCAATATCACAGGACAGATTCGGACTTAGAGATAACGACATGAAAGTTTAGTTGAGAGTCTAGAATTTCTTCCCTAGCCAAGAAATTGTACGGACATTTATAGACGCGAATAAACTCCGAGCAATGAGGACAAGGTTACAGAAAACGATGGTGGGCAACGTGTTTACTTCAAAGAGAATAAAAAAAACTTACTTTATCTGAAGAACAACTAATGCGATGAAAAGTGCGATGACGATCACTCCAAGAACTGCGCTGAATGCGGCGATTGCTGTCGTTCGCTGAAAATCTTTACCTAAAAGAAATCATTAGTTTACTATTATTACTTTCATTAACGGTAAAAATTACTATCTTCCATGTAGGCTAATATGTTCATTAGCCTAAATGAATCGGACTACAGCTAAATTATTTGACATTATTACTGATTTTCATCTAATTGGAAAGAAGATCATTTTGTACAAATATTGCTAATAAAGTAACTAAAGCATAAGAATCTGACGAAGAATACGCCAGTATTTGCCTTCTCATATCTTAATCAACCTTTATTATACGCTCACCCTTCCTTATTCCCATTTTAAAATCTTTTCTTGTGTGCTAATTGCATACGCTGAGACTGTCCACGGACTCATGACAAACAAAGACACACAAAGCCATAGGATATGCCGTTTATCACATCCGTTGGAGAATAAGTAGACTTTCCGGTATATCTTTAAGACCGGCGGTATGCTAACTATATTAGGCATCAATTGACTCTGTACTGGCCCTTTTCATGTAGGCCTATCGGTATCAAAATAAGTTTCTACCACCGAGTTGTCCACCCCACCCCACCTAATTAAACATTCGCAACAAACTAACCTTAAAGTCACCATTATCACCACTGCCAACACTATATCCATCATCCCCATACCATATATATTTACATATATTACTTGTATGGTCTATATAATTAACATCTAACACATTGTTCAGCAGCATAATCATAATATTCATCACATCTTCATAGCATGATACCATCATATCATTGCAAGTATCCATCTCTAATTCTTTATCGTTATTGTCATCATGAACATCATATTGATAATTTCACATCTTCGTCATTGTTTCTTAACATCGATCAGTGTGATAATTAATCATCATTATTGTCATGCTGGAGATGGTCATATAATCAATACAACCGGCGCTATATAGGCCGCATCCATTTGAACTAACCAGTAAAAACAATAAAAACTTAATTACACGGATGCTGTATAAAACGTTTATTCAGCCGATGCTCTATTGGCGCTGTCGCTTTATGACGACCGGCTATTTTGTGAATAGAACGAATATAATTATATAATATTATATATTATATTCATTGCAACTGGTGACGGCCATATTGATGATCATATATTCATCATCTCATTGTTGCTCATTCATATCTATTTGCAGTTTTCATCATGACATCCTTAATGTTGAAAAAACAATAAAGTGCAAGAATTTGAACATTATACGTACGAGATTCGTAGAAATCTAGATCTTGACAGTAGACGCCTTTCCAAGGTGAATGACACCTTAAAGAAAGGAAAACACTAATCCGTATAAGCGTAACATTATTTAAGCTCATCAGTGAAAAAGAAAAAACCCTTATCGTTATTTACGGCATCAGCGTTTCAGTACATGAGTAAATATATAACCATTAACCATGCAGCACAGATAGGCCTATCACTCGTTCACAGCACTGTCATCCTGATTATACAGCAAAATGGTTGGGTATAGGACCCAAGGCCGTAGCCAGGATTTGATTTCGGGGGGTGTTTCACTCAATAATTTTCCTTCCCCAAAAAACTGATTACCTTTTTTAGTCATCCGGATTATTTCGGGGGGTGTTTTCATGGTTTTATTTCATGGTTTTCACATCATGTGCTCGTAAATGCATTATACTATTTTTCACATTTTCCATTTCGGGGGGTGTTCAAACACCCAAAACACCCCCCTAGCTACGGCCTTGATAGGACCTACACGACTTAGATGTTGATATGCACTCTGATTTCAGTAAAAACTTCTATTTCATATACAAAAAGCCCTACATACCACAGAGTTGAAATTATAATATACACATACAGGGCAGGCCATAAAAAGTAGGCTACCCCTAAGGTTTTTTGGGAATGTCTAGATCAGAATTAAGAATTATTAGGCTAAATTAAATTCTACAGGCTTAAAAGCAATTCATAATTATGCACAATGGCCAAAGTTCACCAAATATTTCGAACAGAACGAAAGTTATTATCACTTTTAGTGAGGCCACCCACTGTTTTTGACGATTCAAAAACACAGCGCAACAAAAAGTAACAAAAGCGCGATTTTATTGAGTCATGTTATCAAATGAACTTGATAGTGCTTCACAATTTGTGCTCAATGTGTCCACCACCAGTGCCCAGGTTTGCTCTAAGTATCTTTGTAAAGTTCTTAATGGCTTTGTTGATGTGTTCCAGAGTTAAATATTCTCGTATCAGCTCCAATGCGACCATCAGTTCACTTATTGCCCTTGGGTTTGACCGCAGAATGTGGTATTTCTCCAACATAGCTCTCCACACTTCATAATCCATCGGGTTCCGGAGATTTGGAGGCCATTGAGGTCAATGAAACCAGGACAATAATATTGACATTAAGCCAATCTCCTTTCATCAACGGCTCATTTCAGATCTCTTGATAACTCTTAATTTCTGCGCTCTCGCTGTTTACCAGAGTAATTGGTGATTGTAGGACCTTGCTCTCAAAGTGTCTGAATACACATCGTGTCTGTCATTGACACCTTGGCCATTTTTATTTGTAGAAATTTGAATCTCGTTGTGTTAATAAAAAATTATTAATCTGACACATTCCTTATTTGCCAACTTCATCGTCATCCTGCTAAGCGACTTCAAAGGGAGTTAGAGCGTGCCGCTACGCTGGTACCCCGCTCATTTTCTAGATAATAATAATAAGGATTAGCTGGCAATATTAAGTTAATGAAATGACGTTTTTGTTATTTTTGCGTTATGTTTTTGAATCGTCAGAAACAGTGGGTGGTTTCACTAAAAGTGATATGACTTTTATGTTATGTTTGAAGTATTTTGATTAACTTTGGCATTTGAACGTAAATATGAATTGCCTTAAAGCCTGTAAAATTTCATTTAATAATTCATACTTCTGGCCAATATATCAACGAAAAAACCTTAGGGGTAGGCTACTTTTTATGGCCCACCCTGTATAATGCATATATACATGTAAATATAATTATATACACGCGTTTCTCCTTATTAACTCGTGGGACAAGACAGTGTCTCTTTTTGTCGTCTCAAGACCACGTTTTCTTTCTCACGCATTGATGGGAGTGCCTCTGATTGGTGCGCACTGCTAGAGGCGCTATATAAATTTATAGATACAATACAATAGATTATAGATATAATGATGAACATTTGTCATTCTTGTATGAGATATATCGTAACATGTAGGTCGACCACCTGTGATACATTAGTATAATATCTGGTAATTATTGATGATAAGCATTCGAGTGTATTAGACATTTCGAAGTAGTTTATGTAATAAGCATGATCGTTTGAAAATGTAATGTAATGTAATGTAATTAGTAATTTATATAGCGCCGCTCACAGCCAAGGCCATTCAGTAGCGCTCCCAGTGCGATAACCCCTAGAGAAAAAAATCGGTCTTAAGAAGAGAGAGAGATGTAGATAACGAAAGTAGAGTCCCACGCAGAGTGGAGGGAAGAGAATTCCACAAAGAGGGCCCAATGATGGTGAAGGATCGAGTTTGAGCAATAGTGGCCCTAGCTCGTGGAACAAACAAGTCAGCCCTGTCCAGAGAACGGAGAGGTCGATGAGAAGATGCTGATAGAGGAGAACGAATGAGATCACTGAGATACATCGGTGCAAGACCCAGTTTGGATTTGAGTACCAGAGAAAGGACTTTATATTGTATGCGGGCAGAGAGAGGAAGCCAGTGTAGTTGGTTAATCATAAACGAGGATATATGGGAGTACTTAGAAAGGCGCGCAATTAATCGAGCAGCAGCATTAAGGACAGATTGAATGGGAGATAGGCGGACCTTTGGAAGACCAATAAGAAGGGAAAATGATGATTAGTCAATCCATATTGACTTTTGCGCTTAAACGAGGGGAATAAATTCAATAGCCTATATATTTAGCGCATTAATCGAGTTGCCTAATTACTGAGCGGTTGTGAGTTGTGCTAGGTGAGAAAAGTCTATGAGTAAAATTGTTGACTTCACGCTTTGATGTACATACAATTATACAATATACATACACGCAGAATTTCGTCTTCTCGTCTCCTTTGAAGCAGCACAGGCCATGTCCAAAGCAAAGAGTATTATCCGACAAAACGCACACGTTCGCACCTTCCGGACACTCTGCTTACAAAGCAAAAGCAAAAGTCATTGTTAGACAAAATAAGCTCAAAACCCAATAGACATTTCCAATTCTATAGTGATCTTTTACACCACAGTGAAATGCGTTATCTATAATAGTTCATCACGCTTTTTAAAGGATCTATAAACACAATGTCTAAAATCACAAATCATTTCAACAGAAACGTAGGTATATGCCTACATTAAATTTCAAATCAATCAAAATAGTGGCCTTTAAAAGTTAGCCTATGAAGCCATAACCATCTAATTTTTTAGGTATACTTAAAAAATTAGATGGTTATATAGCATTTCCTGCAGCTCAATTAGCAGGACCCGTTTAACAATGAGGGCAGAGATGGCGACCGGACAAGCAGCAGATATTGTACATGGGAGATGGAGAGAGCAGCAGAGGAAGAAGCAGATGGAAAGGGAAAGGCAGAGACCGAAAGGGAGACAAAGACAGATGTCGTACACCGAAAATATCAAACGATACTTCATAAGAAAAAAGGTAAGAGCTTAAGCGCATAGTATTTTATAGTTATAGGCTACACGTCGGTTTCAGGTATGGACAATTGCTGTGGTATGTACTGAGGGGAACTGTCCGGGGCAAATGTCCTATTCAAAATGTGGGGGGACGGTCTGGGCGTAACTGTCCAGGGGAATAAAACCGGAGGAATACGTCAAGGGCCAAGTGAACCACTTTGTCCTGTCAAATAAAGAACTAAATGACAAATCATAATAAATGACTCTGCGAGGCGCAAATTAAGGAAGGACTGCGTCGCATTTTAAGCAGCGCAGTGTGTCAAAATCCATGAGGTAAGAGAAGCCACTGCATGATGATGCTTATAGCAAGAAAGTGATATAGACGATGATCTCACGACGTGTAACGACTCACAAATTCTGCACAAACTTCACGTTGATAATTAATAGACACAATTAACGGCCGGGGAACGGACCCGCTGGACAAAATTATTTCCTCCGGACTTATTTCCCGGAATGTTACCACCAGAAGTAAACGATAAGAGATTATTGTTATTTGCCTATACATGAAACCACTTGAATCAATCAATGTATGAAAGTGGTATGAAATAAGCAATCAACATATAGCTCAAACTTTTGAAGTAACCTATCAATGAGTCTTCGCTAACACAGTGAAGCCATTCGTATAGGCCCTACGCAGGTTGAGAATTATTGTCGGAGGTTGTGGGATTCAATCCCTTCAGACTTTCTTAGGACGCCATAGTAAAGTCCTCACTGCACTGCACAAACCCCAATCCTCATAAGAGTCATAACATTATTAAATCAACGTCTGAACCAGCATTTAATTTTCTACGGTTCTCATACTGTTCGTACGGAATAGTCATCGCAAGTTATGTTCCAAAACGAATTCTTTGAAGCATTTGACCAATGAATAATTGATGGCTTGAAATTTAACCATAGGCCTATAGTTATTCCACCATAGTTATTCAATCAAATAGTCTTAGTTGTGTACAAAGTTCTGCGCATTAATGGAATTAATAGAAAGCACTAAGAGAGTGCTGAGACTCTGCTCAGATCTAGCCTCCATTATAATGGCCTTAAATCAACTGAGGAAAAGCTTTCTGGACTGGGTCAAAGTATACGATTGTAGCGATGCTTTGTGAAGTGCGTTTATAATTATAGTCGCTTTGTTACACACTTGTTTAGAGACACTAATAATTGGAATAAATATTCCACAACTTTCCCTTTGTCTAGGTAGAAAGTTTAAGATCAATCGCTGCGTTTTACCGAAAAGATGTTTGGGGGTTTCGCTTCCCTCCCCACCCTGGCCCCCATGGTGGGAGAGATTCTCAAACCCCTCCACTGGGTGTCTCATGCCCGCACCGACACAGTAGTGAAGGTTTGGAGTGAAAAGCTCAAAAACTGTGGAAATGCATTCCGGTCAAGCAGGCAGACATAAAGACAGACACACAGACACATAGAATCTTTTCTTTATTCATATACAGGGTGCGCCAAAAAAATACCCCCCCCTAGGTTTTTGGCCAATATTTTTGCCAAAAGTAAGAATTTCGGAATGAAATTTCACAGGCCTATAGACAATTCATATTTACACATGATGGCCAGATTTCATCAAAATATTTCGAACACAACAAACGTTACACCACTTTTAGTGAGGCCACCCACCGTTTTTTGACGATTCAAAATCGCGACCCAACAAAAAGTAAGAAAAACCAATCTAATTATTCTGGCCAATATTTTGACCAAAAGTAAGAATATCGAAATGAAATTTTACAGGCTTAAAGACAATTTATATCTGCACATGGTGGTCAGATTCCATCAGAATATTTCAAACAGAGCAAAAGTTGTACCACTTTTAGGGGGTCACCCACCGTTTTTTGACGATTCGAAAACGAAACGGTCCATCAAGAACTTTGCAAAGAGACTCAAAAGAAGTTTTGGCACTGGTGGTGGGCACATTGAACACAAGTTGGGAACCATTATCAAGTTAATTTGACAACAGTTATTTGAGCTGAGACTTAATAAAATCGTGTTTTGTTGCTTTTCGTTGCTTTTCGTTTTTGAAACGTCAAAAAACGGTGGGTGGCCTCACTAAAAGTGGTATAACTTTTGTTCTGTTTGAAATATTTTGATAAAATATTACCAAGATGTGTAAATATGAATTGTCTATAAGCCTGTGAAATTTCATTCCGAAATTCTTACTTTTGGCAAAAATATTGGCAAAAACCTAGGGGGTCTTTTTTGGCGCACCCTGTAGATGTCTACCTCTGCGTTTTAAGACGAAAGACAATGATTGAAGATAGGGGAGAAGTTAGAGCCTAACAACTACTCCACTACTACGACGACTGAGGCGATTATGTAGGCCATCAGTCAGCCTCGATTGGCAGCATTGGTCATGATGCTCTAAAATCAAATACTTGTAACATGCACTTCTCAACATCGCATTTGAGCCTTTGAGGTCATCTGACCTTCCTACATAAATTTGGTGGACTCGCTTTGTTGACAAGTTCGCCTGGGGTGCTAGCAGAACTGAATTCTTGTAAAATCTTTTAGTTCACTAAGGTGTTTGACCGTCTGACCTTCAAGTACTACGTAGCCACAATTATCATGACCAGAATGCATGTTCCAACTTTAATCATTTTTGAGTTCCGTGTGACCTTCCCTTGATATACTATCTACGCACGCATAGCCGGATGCTGCACGTTCCAAGCGTCATTCATTATATCTGCATCTACCATTCTCAACGCCCCATGTGTGAATAATAATAGAGCAGGCTACGTCATTTACATGTACTTCTGTCACAGACGAGAACTTACTATAATACAACTCCAATGTTCTAAACACATCCGCTCTAACCCGGTGGTCGCTATACTTCCTTGCCTCACGCCCATCCCAACTCTTCTCAACCTCCAGAACTTCGTCTATAACTTTTGTGAGACAAGCCTTATATTATGTGTACACTTCCGTCTAAATTTCTGATGTAACAGTGATTAATTGGTTGGTATTGCCACACACGGTGACATGAGTCAATGCTGCGGCTGTCGTCGTCGTCTTCAAATTCAAATGAACTGACCACCGATCACTGCCAGCATTCTTAGTTATAACGGAAAGTGAGGATGATTTGATGTCATTTCTTGTTATGCTGTTCAACGCATATCTCTTTAATAAGCATTTTTCTTACATCCATCCTAGAAACATGGACTCAAACGGAAATGCCTGGATGATGAGGAACATGCAGCTATCGTCAAATCTCTATTTTTCTTCATTCAAGTTGTTTGATAAAAAAAATATCTTCGTCCTCTTCCGTTCTACATCTTTTGCAGTCGCGACCTAGGACTCTAGGCATATATATATATATATATATATATATATATATATATATATATATATATATATATATATATACATGTATATATATATATATATAGACTAATTCAGACCCACCACTGGCTTAAAGTTTCTTATGTCTTCGTTTTACATGAAAGCAATCGGAAAATGGCTTCAATTGTTTCATTGTAAATTTCAAAGCTTAGCAACAGTCTTCTAACGGTGAGAGATACAATCCGATCATATTGTACGGGGCAAAGCTAGCAGACCCTGCAGTCCAAGCAGCTGCTGTGGAGTAAAATGTAAGTCTCGAGTTTGAGACAACTGAACGTTCTTGTTTACTATCAGCAACGTTCTCGGCTTAATGATGATCTAGTAAATTTTGATAAGATGAATGTAGGTCACCGCCGCTCAGAGGCTAAATGCCTGTGTCACGAAATAGAGTATCCCCCGTATTAATTGTATCCCCCAAATTAGAAAAAGTCGAAGAAACCACTTCCGCGTGTATTTTGTTTTGCAAATTGATTTTCAACTGCTTTGTTTTGAACAATGACACTAACAGGTATGTTTATTCCTACTAGATAGTTTGTTTTGCCCTGTTTTTAGAGCACTCAAAACATTTAAAACACTTAAAAACACTCAGAGTCACTAAATAAATTTGAGTTGCCTTTATCTGAGCATTGCCTAGGACACTTAAAACAATTAGAGTCACTTTAAATTTTGATTACGGCATACATTTTTTTATTATGCGCATTTTTCAAAAAAAGGGATAGAATGGTTTATCCCTCCGGATAGTATAGACCATCCGGGGGGATAGATCAATTCATCTCCCCGGATAGCTTTCAGGGGGGATACTCCGTTTCGTGTCACCTGCGCTGTTTAGTTGTGTTATTTCATGTTTCTCTGTGTCCATGTGTCTCAATGTATCTTTCTGTCTCTGTCTCTGTCTCTGGATCTCTCTCCTTCTGTATCTGTCTCTGTATCTGCCTCTGTATCTGCCTCTGTCTCTGTTTGTCTCTCTGTCTCTCTCACACACACCCAGACATAACACACTATAATGTTTAAACGTCTGTCTACCACTAACAGGATTTACGATGTTCCTTATAATTAGTATTATGCCGGTGGGGCGAAACAGACATTTCTCCGGCTCAAACGTCATTCCGTCCGTCGTTTTAGACGTGCTCTTGAAGATCCTAGAACCAAGATATAAGCTTACCTCCGCTGCAAGAGCAAAGATTATACTGCCTGCAGCCTCTGACTGATCTATTCAGGACGTACGTTGGTACAGTTCAGGAAAGTGGTGGACAAAGGTATGAGCTTGGGAGTCCTATAAGCTCATACCTTCGTTCCACTTTCATTTAAGTAGTTTCCAGTATTCTGCCATTTTTGGCAGTTAAGTTACGTATAGATGATATTACAGTCAAACTGGTTTATTAAACACATCTTATTAGCATGCAAAGCCTGTTATTTGTGGCCATGCAACTATGCAACCTTGCCATGGTTTTCTTTTGTCAATTTTATTTCTTGTGCTGTTAGGTCAGCATAAGCATTTGCAGGATTTGAGTCAGAAGTCTAATATGTGAGTAAGCTGCCGTCTACAGAGCATTTCAGTTTGAGTCATGTATACCCACTCTACAGGTCGAAAAAGCGGACAACGAAATTTTGGGTACAGTTCGACGAAACTGCGTCTGAGCAGTTACTACCCCTGCTTTCGCTGTTGCCGTTGCCGTTGTTGTTGCTGTTATTGTTGCTGCTGTTGTCGTTAGTGCCGCTATTGTTTTCCTGTTTCATTCGCTATTTTTGTTGTTGCTACTGTTGTTGTTATAGTTCTCGCTGTTGTTGCTTTAGATGTAATTGTTGCTGCTGTTATTGATGCAATTGTTCCTGTTTTGTAGTCTCTCTCTCCATCTCTCTCTCTCTCTCTTCTCTCTCTCTCTCTCTCTCTCTCTCTCTGTATGTCTGTCTCTGTCTGTCTGTCTGTCTCTCTGTCTGTCTGTCTGTCTGTCTCTTTCTAGTACGATTAGCCTACGAGTTTTATTATCATGTGAATTTATTTCCAGATTCAGAAATGACTTCTGCATAGACATATGCATATTTGCAAGACAGCTGGGTCGTGCAGAATTAGCTAGCGGGTGTTATAACCAGTAACCAATAACAGATATTTCAAGCTAATTAGAATTTCTTTAGATCACGTGTCTAAAAGATTCGGCGCTTAGTGGAGACGTTTCCTCATAAAGCAAATAAAAAGAAACCTGAAAATAACGAGTGGAAACTGATTTTGACAATTCAGAATGTCCTTGTTCTTTGAAGCACCTGGAATCATTTCCACATCTCATCCGTTTCGTTTCATTTTACTCCGTCTTTGTGATCTTCAAACGTTTTCGTATCAGTCTGATACACTGTGGACTTAGGTTTTAAAAACTGCGTCAATGCAAATTGGTTTGGTCAGTCAGTCGGTCGAATTTCCAGATGTTGATCTCTCTAAAGCCCAGGGGCGGATTGACAAATGCAGAGGCCCTGTTCAGTGAGACTATGGGGCCTTAGCCTTACAGAATCACGACAAAAGTACACACAAAACGTGTTATGTTCAACTTCAATTAGTGCCCCATAATGTGCAAAAGTTGAGCAGATCTATTTTAAAATTAATTCTTATCGAATAATATTCCTAGATTTAGGCTACTACCCATTTTTTACTATTAGAAATAACTGCATCTCATAAAAAATATTGTCACTGCATGTATCGGGGCCCTTAAAGTGTGGGGACCCCTGTTCGGCCGAACGTGTTGAACATGCCTTAATCTGCCCCTACTAAAGCCCTGTTTCAGTACCGTATAGGGCTACCATAGATTACTTGTGCATCAGACTACAATAGAGGTCGCTTATTATTGTTATTCAGTTAGGTGTTTACATAATGAATACTTTTTTCTGCCATCGATATTGGCCCAAATTTCCAATGATACACAAACGCAACAGATCTGCAATAATTATACCAGCGGAGGCCTATCGTTAGGAATCGAATTAGAAAATTCGTGCAAATAATGGAGACAATATAATTCAATTGCCATCATATAATAAGAATAATTGAAATAATAATTATAATATTTTAGCTTGGCCATTCTAGATGCTACTAACTGTATCCGGGCAGTTGTTTACCTCTTGAGGGATTATATTCACTTTGAGAAAATAGTGATGATGATAATAATATCGGTGGCAGATCTAAAGATTACGATGATGATGATCATTGATAATTGTATATTTGTTGTAATTTATGATTTTTGCGAATGATTGTTGATATCGACATTCTAGAACGTGGAATGAGCCAAATGGAAGAGGTCTTCCGAGAGTTCGTTCCAATGAGCTGGTGCCACTTAGATTAAGGATGTAGAGTTGCAAAACTTGTGGCCAGAGGTCAAGATAGAGAAAGGTTGAGGAAGAGCGAGTATAGATCTGGGCGATTAAGTTCAGATCTGGACCGCTGAATAGGTCTACTTGGAAACCAATGAATCGTCCGTTCAGGTTAAGAGATGACTCAAATGTATACAGAGGGTTTATCTTCTTTATCATCTCTTGATGTATGCCAAGATATTAAGATGAAAGTTGCAATGATAGCTTCTGGCTGACACGTATGTATTCCTGGTACAGTATGACTTGAAAGCTGCTTAGACTGGAACCTCAGAAGCTCTGACGTCAAGACCAAAAGTAGAATCGTGGATCTATTCGGCCTTCGACGCAATCAAAGGACGTGCTTCAGAATGAGATCACCGAAAAGCAAATTAACTGGATTAATTCATTAGCAAGTTTCACCAGGTGATGGCACCAGTCTTAAACAGATGGTTGCAATGGATACCCTACATATGGTGGCACCGGTCTTAAACAGATGGTTGCAATGGATACCCTACATATGGTGGCACCAGTCTTAAACAGATGGTTGCAATGGATACCCTACATATGGTGGCACCGGTCTTAAACAGATGGTTGCAATGGATACCCTACATATGGTGGCACCGGTCTTAAACAGATGGTTGCAATGGATACCCTACATATGGTGGCACCGGTCTTAAACAGATGGTTGCAATGGATACCCTACATATGGTGGCACCAGTCTTAAACAGATGGTTGCAATGGATACCCTACATATGGTGGCACCGGTCTTAAACAGATGGTTGCAATGGATACCCTACATATGGTGGCACCAGTCTTAAACAGATGGTTGCAATGGATACCCTACATATGGTGGCACCGGTCTTAAACAGATGGTTGCAATGGATACCCTACATATGGTGGCACCAGTCTTAAACAGATGGTTGCAATGGATACCCTACATATGGTGGCACCGGTCTTAAACAGATGGTTGCAATGGATACCCTACATATGGTGGCACCGGTCTTAAACAGATGGTTGCAATGGATACCCTACATATGGTGGCACCGGTCTTAAACAGATGGTTGCAATGGATACCCTACATATGGTGGCACCGGTCTTAAACAGATGGTTGCAATGGATACCCTACATATGGTGGCACCGGTCTTAAACAGATGGTTGCAATGGATACCCTACATATGGTGGCACCAGTCTTAAACAGATGGTTGCAATGGATACCCTACATATGGTGGCACCGGTCTTAAACAGATGGTTGCAATGGATACCCTACATATGGTGGCACCAGTCTTAAACAGATGGTTGCAATGGATACCCTACATATGGTAGCACCAGTCTTAAACAGGTGGCTGGAATGGATACCCTACATATTCTGGCACCAGTCTTGAGCAGGAGGCTGGAATAGATACCCTACATGTCGTAGCACCAGTCCTAGGGGTGGTGAAAGGCTAGCATCTTAACCATCTGATGGTGACAGTATGGATATTTACTCCCATTAATTATTTCCGCTGGCGAGACGACTTAGCCCGAAACTGGTTGGATCCTGTTTCAACAGAAGCTTCAATTGTTTGTACATCCGGGTTTAATCTGTCAGTCGGTCGGCCAACAATTACTCGACTATGATAATAATCACCGTTGTTCAATGTACCCAATTTATGAAGAACCCGTATGCCTTGTAGGATTGTAGGGTAATGTAAATACAACTCCACATTAATCAGAAATGCCGATCTGAAGTTTCAACGCTCGACAAACCATTCCAAACCATTGAAATCAACTACGAAACCAGCTACAGTTGACTCTATTGATCGCTGTTATTCAATTCTTCAAATACTCAAAGCCAATGTTGTATGCAATGGAAGATAGGAAAACAATTGAAATAAAATATACAAATTCACACGTTTCCTATATATCCACAGTCTGGCCTTAAAATCCATCCTGCTTGTAGCCATTATCAACCAATTCGCTATTCATTCATTCATTCATTAAGTGAATTTATGAAGCGCCCAATCAAGGTTCCTACACAGGATCGCTCTCGACACAACCTCGGCTAACGAGGACAGTTTTAGTATAATTAATCGGATGAACAAACGTTACGATACCTGATTTAATTATTAACCCTCGGGCTACCAAGGGGTGGTATCCACCCCTAGGTTTTACCCAAATAATACTTGTTTCGTTTGGAATAAAATTTTGACATTTTACGTAGCTGTAGAGGATTCATTTGCACACATTTTGAGGTAAAATTTGTGATGATACTCCATACCGTTCAAAAGTTATAACAGATATACCCGAGGTACCAGAGGTGGATACCATCCCCTAAGGCCTAAGGCTTAGATTATCGGCTATATCTTATCCGCCATTTAATATGAAGAGACACAAATTATACCATTCTATAGAGGGAATGTGTGGTGACATTTCCACGCTCATTGAGTTGTCTTTCGACAACTGGAAGTGCTCAAAACAAATTAAAATATATAAAAATGTGTTTTATTTTCGTAAAAATTTCATGTTTTTCTATTATAACGTATCCATAATTTATTTTTGAATAGAAATAAATTATGCCATTCTATAGAGAGCATGTAGGACTATGTTGTCATACCAATTAATTTGACTTTTGATGATCGAAAGTGCTCAAAATAAATTAAAATGTGCGAAAATGTTGGGGGTTTTCAACGCAAATCGATATTCCTGTGTAAACTTTGTCAGCAGCTAATGAACTTATAATTATTAGCTGAAATAGATATTGACAATGAGTACATACATACATACATACATGCACACATACATACATCCAATGTCATACATACATACATACATACATACATACATACATACATACATACATACATACATACATACATACATACATACATACATACATGCATGCATACATACATACATACATACATACATACATACATACATACATACATACATACATACATACATACATACATACATGGATGCATGCATACATACATACATACATACATACATACATACATACATACATACATACATACATACATACATACATACATACATGCCTTCGTACACACATTCATACATACATATATATCTACAAACATACATACATACATACATGTATACATACATACATACATACATACATACATACATACATACATGTATACATACATACATACATACTTACATACATACATACAAACAAACATACATACATACATACATACATACATACATACATACATATATACATACATAATTATTAACACACAAGTTCAAAACACACAGAATCTAATATTCTGCTCATGCAAAAGTACACGTTTGTGGAATCAAAGGGTCCCCATGTAAAACTTGTATAATTTCGAGGTAGATTCATATATTTTTAAACCTAACATTTTGTGCAGAAATGAATGCTCTATCCAATGGTGTATTGCAAGTTATGATATCTCAAACCAAATCCAAGGGAGTAGTAACCTTGGTAGTCCATGTTACAAAAAAGCTTGGTAGCCTGAAGGTTAACAGAACCCCATGTAGGCCTACGCCCTTTGAGGCGGACCTTGCTGATCCGAGGTTCAATTCTTTTAAATAAACCCTCGTCGGTCTGTGAACCGATATTCTCATATACGAAAGCGCATCATGATACTATTACACGCTGATAACGAAAATAATAACGAATTCTTATGTCTATTATAATAGACTACAAGCTAAAGCAGAGGCAGATGGATGCCTTGGAGAAGACCATGCAGTTTGGGTTTAGAAAGGACAGAGGCACTAGGGATGCCATTGATGCCCTAAGAATGTTAGCAGAAAGAAGTCTCGAACATGGAAGGGATGGAAGGGAAGTATGCATAATGCATATGCTTTGTAGACTATACAAGAAGGCATTTGATATAGTAGGCCTAGATTGGAGGAAATTGATGGTTGCTTTGAGAAGGATGAGGGTCGACTGGAGAGATAGAAGACTCATTGGGAATCTGTACATGGGTCAAAAGGTCAGAGTCAGAATAGAAGGAGAATATTCTGAACCGGGACAAATTGGTAGAGGAGTGCGGCAGGGGTGTCCGTTGTCACCATTACTGTTCAATATATACATAGAAGAGCTCATAAGAGAGGCAATAGATGGAACAGAAGAAGGAATTAAAGTAGGAGGAAAACTGTTAAGAGCTTTAAGGTTTGCGGACGATCAAGCGATGCTGGCAGGAAACGAAAAGGATCTGCAACGAATGATGGATCGACTAAATGCGACCTCAGAAGATTACAACATGAAAATAAACATAAAGATCAGTAAGGGAAAGGAAACAATAAATTATGTATAAAAATAGATGGAGAAGAAATAGAGCAGGTAAAGGAATACTGCTACTTGGGAAGCTTAACAGAAAGAACTGACTCTGCTCTTTTCCGCTCTATCCTCTTAAATCTTCTGGCAAAAAGAATCAACCCTAGGAAGAGTTAGATTATGTGGCCTTGGTCGAGTATTGTATGGAGTGACCTTATCAGGAGTGACCTTGTGACCTTGTCACATTCTTCACGATCTCCTCCCTCCTGATAAGGTCACTCCATAAATACTCGACCAAGGCCACATAATCTAACTCTTCCTAGAGTTGATTCTTTTGCTTTGCCAGAAGAAGTTTTATTATGCGAATGTTGTTTTACTTTGCATGAATGTTTTCTATTATTTATTTCCTCTGTAAACTACTGTGCGTTTGCTGGTGGTCAATTAAAGAATATTCTTACTTACTTACTTACTTTTTAATATCAAGCGACGCCAAATGTCATAAAGAGATAAAGAGGAGAATAGCAATCGGTAAAAAGGCATTCTTAAAAGGGAAAGAATTGCTAAGAGGAGGGTTAAATAGAAATCTTAAGAAAAGAATGGTCAAAACATTGATATGAAGTGTGACATTATATGGCGCAAAGACATGGACAATGAGAAAAGAAGACACCAAGCGGCTGGATGCTTTTGAAATGTGAGTAATGGAGAAAGATGGAGAAAATTAGTTGGACATTGGACAAAGTACGTCACAAACGAAGAAAAAGATCTCTGCTGGACACAATGAGACAAAAGAATTGGGTGGGACATTTGCTGCGAGGTAACTCACTGCAGAAAGAAATAATTGAAGGAAGATAGGAGGGAAAGAGGTGCAGAGGAAGACCTAGGCAAAAATTGCTGGTCAGGATGATGGAGGAGGGATACAGAGAACTTAAGGACATGGCACAACAGCGTGAAAGGTGGAGACATTGGACGTTTAGACCTGCCACTTGGCAGAGAACCTAAAGAAGAAGAAGAAGAAGATTATAACAGTGTGGCACGTTTATCAGCAAGGATTATCGCAACAAATCGGTCATCATTCATAATCATCGTCGTCATTTTCGTCGTCGTCATTATCATCATCACCACAGCCATGATGGACATTATCATCACCATCATCATCATCGATGGTGATGATGGTCATCACCATCATCATCATCATCATCATCATCATCATCAGCAGCAGCAGCAGCAGCAGCAGCAGTAGCATCATCATCATCATCATCATCATCGCTATCATCATCATCAGCAGCAGCATCATTATCATCATCATTATCATCATCGTTATCATCATCATCATCATCGTCATCATCATCGTCACCTATCTCATGTCTATCCATCTACAATCACCGTGACAGCTTAAAAAAACACGTTCCAAGTACAAGAGCTGACTTATGATTGATCGTCGCATGATTGATTAATATGCATGATACATGACATAGTGATGATGATGCGTATACGATTATACATATATATATTATATAACTATATAAAAATATATAGGACTATCTAATGAGAGAGAGAGAAGGAGAGAAGAGAGATATAGACAGACAGACACACATACCCACAGGCAGACACACAGACAGAGAATGACAAGACATTAATCAATCCGCCAATCAGAACAAAGTCCTATAATATTATTTATCAAGGAATCCATCTATAAAATTATCTTATCTATCATTCTAGCGTATTTGACAGTAACGATCAATCAGGTTCATATTGACAGACTGAAAATGAAGAAGAAGAGGTTGTGCATTTGTACATGTACATGTATGTATACATGACGATGCTGTGCGTGTGTACATGTACAACATTGTACATGTATGTATACATGACGATGCTGTGCATGTGTACATGTGCATGTAGGCCTATGTATACATGACGATGCTGTGCGTTTATGCATGTATGTATACATGACGATGCTGTACATGTGTACATGTACATGTACACATACATGACGATGCTGCGATATCCGAAAGAATGTAGTCAATATGAATATGGTTACTTACTGATTTTCGACATTTTTGGTTTTCGAGTCGTCGTCGGTTTTGAGTCTTCTACAACTTCACTACGTTTAGACCAGCACATCGTCTATCTGAGTCTAAATAATTTATGCGCCCTAATATCAGACTGCGATCAGCCAAGGCCCAGCATCAGCATCAGCATCAGCATCAGCATCAGTGGCCCGCAGAGCAGTCGACCCGAATGGCGTCAGGCGTAATTCGAAACGAAGGCGGCACCACGCAATTAAATTTGAATGTACGCTGCTTTGGATGCTACGGGAAGTAACGGGATGTCGACAGTCAACTCTGATCAGACACTCTTCGATGGAATTCCGACTACTTATTAGCACTTAAACGCTACTACAACCTCCATCAACTACGAATACCCCGAGAAAAATCCCAGCAGACTATCTTGCGCGCTCGCTCTGTCTCTTTTATCACTCGTTTTTCAACTCCACTGTCTCTGTCTTTGGTTCGGTCTGTCTCTCTATGTCTGCCTCTTCCAGTCTTTCTGTCTGTGTCTGTGTCTGTCTCTGTCTCTATCTATTGGCTGCTTCTGTTGACTCTGTAATTATCACTCATCGGCAGCTAATAATGACGAACATGGATGTTGAACACAAAGTTAATTGCAGCTGATGGATGGAAGTAGAACACAGTCTACAATGAATAAAGTCATAATTATACATTTAGGTCGCTATCTATGTTAGTAGAACATCGTGATCTGTATTACTCGTTTAACAGTGTGTAGTTATGCTGAGAAAATTGTGACGTATGATTGGGCGCAACATAGAATGACCCAATTCTATCTATAGACTGATTCAGTAAATTACAGGCTGCAGGGATGTTAGTCGCGTCAGACTAATGGCTCAGTCATTACCACTTGTCGTCATCACTCCTACCCAAAGTCCTGATTCCGACCATCAGTCAAGTAGTGAATCTAACTGAATCTGACCTTTGTAGACCTACACAATAAATGAAAGATAAGCCTTAGCCTAACCAAAGCCACGGTGAACTCGTATCTTCGACATATTTCACACACAGGCGCTAACCTAATTAGGCATCTGTCTATTCATTATTTTCTGTGCGTTATCTCCCAGTGACATACATGTAGATGTTGCATCTTGCAGTGACATGGATGTTGCATGATGTGTTATGGGTGGGACAAGACTCAATCGTAACCGTAAAATAATAATAGCCTATGCGTGTCAAATTCCCAACCTACATGTAGATCTATGGCAGATGTATTAACTCGAGTTCTGTCGGCCCATATCCCATCATTGCCATTAGTAGCCCTACATAGACGCCCATGGTGCACGGGGTGAGCAGATAATTAGTTCATTAGTTATAATCTTGACGCTCTCGGATCATTCCGTCATTCAGTTCACTCTTCCATCCATTCATCTTCAACCGATTCACTCCATCCGCATAATACGTGGTTGGAAGTCGTTTGACCGATCCGCCTTCAGCGCTACTTTATAAGATACTCTCCTCTCTTCGCCGGGTCTTACTCTGGACGTCTTTTCGGTCGAACAATTATTTTACCTATACACTTCTACAGTTACGAATATCCTCGATGTCATTGTAATTGTAATTGTAATCGTACATTTATATATCGCCACTTCAAGAAAACTCCTCAGAGGCGCTCCCGACCTGACACCTAACCACAATCAAAGAGAATAGTTTTCAAACGCTTGCGGAAAAGGGGCAAAGAAATACAAAGAAGTTCATTGCTACCTCGTCGTAAGGTTAAGAAACGCCAGAGACCATTGAAAGTCTGGATTGATGCTGATTGTCATTGTCTCCGTCGTTGCACTATATGCATGGAACGTCGTTATCGCCGGACTAAAATGCCTGATGATCGACTAGCTTGGATTAAGCAACATCGTTCGCTGCATCTACTCTACCATCAGAAGGAGGCCCATCACTGGAAAAAGCCGGTCTTACTAAATGGGAAAAAAACCTAAACGCCTGTGGTCATCAGTCTCGGGTCTCTTGGGCCGTCCTTCTCGTTCCACTGAAACTCCATCCTTCACTGCAGATGAATTTCAAGAAATGCTTACAACCAAGATTGACCGACTTCGCGCCTCGACTGCTGATGCTCCTCCACAGACATTCTCATCGGCATCACCTATATTTGATACATTCCGTCCCGTCTCGGAATTCGAACTTCGCCTAGTGCTAAAGTCTGCTAATCATAAATCATGTGAACTAGACCCATTACCCTCTTTTGTTATAAGGGACATTTTAAATAACCATGCTCCTTTTTTGGTTTACCTATTTAATAGGTCATTAGCTGAAGGCTGTATCCCATCGAATGGGATGCATCCTTCAGCTAGTGACCTATTAAATAGGTAAACCAATAAACTTATTCAGAAACGTGCTCTTGTCCTTCACTCAAAAAGGCTAACCTTGATACTAACCTCTGCCAAAATTACCGACCTATATCTCCAATTCATCCTTCTTATCCAAGACTCTTGAGCGCCTAGTTTCCCTCCAGCTCATACCCTATCTTGAACAGTCTGGTCTTCTTCCCCCAAATCAGTTAGGCTTCAGGGCTCATCACTCTCTCTCCTATCTGAAATCTATTCTGCTGTTGACAGGTATGATCTCTCCCTCCTGGCTCTTTACGATGTTTCTGCAGCTTTTTATATGGTTAGCCACAATATTCTTCTCCAGCGTCTTGAGACTTCTTATGGAATACAGGGCTGACCGTATACCCACATGGTTATCTCGGGTGATTCCAGAACTAAATGGATCTACGTTAAACTGGGAGTTTCTCAAGGCTCTGTCCTGGGTTCTCTGTTCTTTATTCTATAAAGACACATAGGCCTATTCTATACGGCTGACATCCCTTTTTCCCCACTTTCTGGAACAGCCGGTCATCTCTTTGCAGATGATGTGCAGACATAATAATGTCAATGGATCTCCTTCGCCCCAGCTACTTCTAGTTGAACGCATTCAGTCTCTCTCACGTTCTCTTCACTCTCGGATGTCATCAAACCGCCTCTCTCTTAATGCTTCCGAAACCCAGTTCATTGGTTTGGCACACCCCGGCAGCTTTCTCAAATTTATTTTGTTCTCTCTGAATTATTTCCTCACTACACCTTCTCCTCGACCGTTCGTGATCTGAGTGTCACTGTTACCTTAGATAGTTCTCTTTCTTTTAAAGACCATATAGATTATCTAATCTTACACGCTCTTCGTATTTTCATTTTAGGCGTCTAAGGGCTGTTCGGCGTTCTGTTTCGTCTTCTGTTTTACCAATTTGGTTCGTGCTTTCATTTACTCCAGAATTGACTACTGTAATTCCCTTCTAATTGGTCTGCCCAAGGTTCGTCTTTCACCTTTACAGTCGGCCATAAACGCTGCCGCCAGATTAATTGCAGTCTCTCCGAATTCCTCCGCCTGTCTGTCTGTCTGTCTGTCTGCATGCCTGTCTGTCTGTCTGTCTTGCAGTCTGGCAAAAGTATTTGTTGTTCCTAACTGTTTGCGCATTGGATGTTTTAATCGGCAAAGAAACGACACAAACTAAGTTTAAGAAATTAATAACTAAACGAGTAACAGCTGAAGATCCATGTCCCTGGGGTTGCCGATGAATAGCACACAGATTCTAGACCACTGCTGCTGCTGCTGCTGCTGCTGCTGCTGCTGCTGCTGCTGCTGCTGCTGCTACTGCTGCTGCTGCTGCTGCTGCTGCTGCTGCTGCTGCTGCTGCTGCTGCTGCTGCTGCTGCTGCTGCTGCTGCTGCTGCTGCTGCTGCTGCTGCTGCTGCAGTTTCATCAGCTAGAATGAAAATGATTGAATCCAATAACGTTGCTGAAGTTCTCAAAGACCTGCAGTGGCTATCCTGACCATCGAGATAACCAAGTCTAGGTCTAGATGTTTTAATCTAGAGCATTTCTCTTTGCGTCTGGTAATCGATTTACATTCAACACATGTCTCATTGGTTGCTTTCGTCATGATGTAAGAATTCTTACATCGTGCTTTCGTTAAGCTTTCAAATAATACGTCAGTAGTAGGGTGACTGAGAGTCCGATATCAAAACCCACTGAGAGTTCTATATCAACAGGCAATGAGAGTTCTATATCAGCAATTAAAATCATTAATATTAATGACAAATAGTCACGTGACTAATTAATATTCATGTAATGCTATGACATCATAATTGGAGAACTTTGTGGGTCATTCTAGAAGCTGTATGTGTGCTTGTATGTGTGTATGTCTGTCTGTCTGTTTGTATGTCTGTCTGTGTGTGTATGTGCCATTAGTATGCATTGTGCTCATTACTATTCATGTATGCAGTGACGTCATTTTGTGGAACCACCTGGAACTTTGCAGTGTGTGTATGCTTGTTTGTATGGCTGACTGTTTGTGTCTGTGTGTGTGTGTGTGTATACCTAAATGATTAAGCGTCCTTATTGGTGTGCAACATGCCTAATTAATATTCATGATGTGACGTCATCTTGTGGAAGCTTCTTTGGAACTCACTGGTACGCTCCATTATTATATGCGTATCTCTATGTATGTCTCCGTCCTTCTGTCTGCATTTGTTTGTACCTATGACGTCACAGCCGTGGAACTTTCTCGTGAACTCTCGAAGATCGTCGAACATCGCATAATTGCATGCATCCCCTCTGCGTACCTCTCTCTCCTTCTGTCTGTCCCTGTGTGTGTGTGTGTATGACGTCATAGCCGTGGAACTTTCTCGTTAACACTGGAAGACTGTCGAACATCGAATGATTAAATACACACCCCACCCCACCCACCACTCTACCCACCTCACTCTGTACATGGCTATTGTAATAACAATGCAGTAATAGCACGAGCCTTATACAAAGAACCAATGTCCACCCTAATCGCCTCTGGGCATTTGCACCGAACGCCATTAAACGACGTACGCCTCAACCCATTCACCAATACGCGTCTCATTCCAATCGATTTTGCATCATGTTTGCATTTATTTCTAAAATACTAGACTGTACAATTGGCCTTTAATTTTTTATACTTCCAATGCCATGCGTAATATAGTTAAGACGACATCCTCTACGCAGGATTGGGAGTGACAATAGCGGAAAGTAGAAAGCAACACGTCTCTTAACTTACCTTACTCCAAGTTCCATTCATTTCTATTGAATCGCTTCGTCTTAACAAAGACCATTAGCAGCACCCTCCTCCTTTGTATAGGATTTGTACTAGCACTACCAGCCTTTCAAACACAGTATACAAGTGAAACCCTCATCAGTTATTCAGAATTTGCACTGGCACTCGTCAGAATCCTATAGACAGATCTGTTTACTTAAAGCGCAACTGAGAGACGATTTGAGAATATTGGAGGAACATTTAGAACACGGGCGAGCGTTAATACATGGAAATGTTGTACGCTCGGTCAATTTTGAAGTATGACCACAGCAATGGCTCAACGACACCCATAACCATCCACCGTGACTATACAGGCCCCGTCGACTGTATATGCCCTCAGGGCGCTTGCATTGTACTATTCAGCGCGCCCACTCAAGCGACGCCATATAAACGGTTTTATTGGATGCGATAAGAATCTCTCTACGACGCAGACGAATTTCAAAAACTAACCGGTGCAGGATAGGACAAAATAAAAACCTCAAAAAACTTCAAGCTTTTCCACCCAGAAAAAACCCAAGATTTTCCACTAGAAAAAACCCAAGATTTTCCACCCAGAAAAAACCCAGAAAAAACCCAAGATTTTTCAATTTTATCTTTTAATGTGTAGAAGTATGAAGTTTGCTAGATGGCGCCACCTGTTGCAATTACTTTATTAAAAGATGATACTTGTATCTTTAAGAATTATTTGTTATCCATTCTTTGCGAGTGATACACGTTTTGCGCAAATATGTGTCCGTCGAATGTTGAATGTGAAATGGATGTGTTTGGCAACTACAAGTGCGAATGCGACATTTGTGGAATCGATGAGCGAACGGAGGATGAGAAATCTACGAAATATCGTCTCATGAGATTGAAAGCGGAGAATGAAAAACTCAAAAAAGGAGCTACTTGCGTGGTATGTAAAAATAAGCAAGTGGAAACACTGCTACTTCCATGCAGACACGTAAATATGTGCGACCCATGTACAGATGAAGCTACAGAATGTCCTCAATGCAAAGAACGCATATTGGGCTTTGTCAGAATATATATTGTATAAAAGTTTCTTACAACATTTCAAGAACTCACTTTTCGTTATGGATCCAACTTGGCAACACCCGTTTTCGGCTATAGTGAGCGGAACTTCTGGATGTGGAAAAACACAATTCACGCTACGATTTATAGATCATTTACATTATATGGTCAAACCTCAGATAGAAAAAATTATCTGGTGTTACGGAATATACCAAGAGATTTTCGACAAATATTCGCAAATTCAATTTCACGAAGGATTACCCGACTTGAATATTTTCGATGGTAAGCAGAAAACGCTTCTGATATTGGACGACCTTATGAGCGAGACTGATGACCGCGTTACCAAATTATTTACAAAGATCAGCCACCACAGGACCGTTTCGATACTGTACCTGACGCAGAATCTATTCTACAGCAGCAAACATACGAGAACCATCAGTTTGAATGCACATTACTTTGTTCTTTTCAAAAACGTGAGAGATTCGACGCAGATAGCAAACCTGGCAAGGCAGATGTTCCCCGGCAAGTCGAATTTCATGATAGAGGCATTCGGAGATGCGACCATGGCGCCTTTCGGATATCTGTTGGTTGATCTCAAACCGGAGACGGATGAACGTTGCAGATTAAGAACGAACATTTTCCCTGGCGAGACGCATTTTGTATACGTAAGAAAGTGAATATAAGGTCGTGTAATCGCTCGAACGTTCATTCGTTGAAAATGACGGCTCCACTGAAGGAGAAATTTGAGAAACTGAGATTGCTTAAAGAGTCGTCACCCAAAGTGAGGAAACATATTTTGAAAGATTGCAACACCTCTCTACTTTACTGTCTCTGCGAGTGTGCACTCAACGTTTTAAAAGGAGTTGTTCCTTTGGAAAAAGCTCAGAAGAAGAGACTTGGTCGTTTCAAACACAAGTTAAGAAAATTGGCTTCCAAGAAAACTCGTGTAAAGATTAAGAAACGTATAGTACAGACTGGTGGTTTCATAGGTGCATTACTTACCCCTGTGCTTTCCTTTCTGGGTACCTTGCTAAGTAATAAACTGTAGCATGGAACATACGAAGAAGATGGTCTTGGTTGAACCCAGACAGATTGAAAAATGGAAGGAAACCATGTTGGACAAGACTTTGTCCAAATTGGATACGCAGATGTACGACATTCTGCATCGCGATATTGCCGATGACGATAAAGCCAAACTCTATTCCAACAGTCTGAGTCGCTATTTGAACATTGATAAACCTACTGTACTTACCAAATTCGAAAAGAAAGAAGATGAAGTGACAGATGCTGAGAAGGCGCAGCCGGTCAAAACCAATAGTATAGAGGCCCAAGTCTTGGAAACCGTGCCAAAGAAATGGAAAACGCAGGCTGCTAGACTTTTAACTCACATGAAGAGCAACCCGGACGTTTCGTGGTCTACTAAAGGCGAACTTGTGCTGAAGAATGCGACTGTTCCGAAGACGCACGTGGTGGACTTGGTAAACGACCTGCTGAGAAAACGTACAACAGCTTCACCGCCTACCGGATGGATGCAACTGGCCGACGCCTTGAAAGATTCCAACATTCCTCGCGAGTTGATCGGCAATCAAGATCGTTGGAAATATATTAACGGCCCGCTCGATGATAGTCAGTCATTTACACCGAAAAGTATACACGGAGAACAACATCAACAACACCATCTGAATGCGAGTTGGTTACCCTACTGATGGAGTCTTACTTCGATCCTAAACAGCCGGCTAGCTTCGGCGGCGTATCTTCCTTTCAAAGACATATTGACGATAAATTTAAAACTAAGGATGTTAAACATTGGCTTTCGAAACAGGACGCTTACACGTTGCATAAACCTGTCAGGTTGAACTTTAGGCGTAGACAGACTTTTACAGTAGGAATTGACGATCTATGGCAAGCTGACTTGGCCGATCTTTCTGCATTGTCGAAACATAATGATAAAAATAAATATATTTTAACGTGTATAGACGTCTTTTCTAAATATGCTTGGGCAGTTCCGCTCAAGTCAAAGTCGGGTTCAGACTTGACTGCCGCCTTTTCGTCCATTTTGGTAGATAGACAGCCCGCTCATTTACAGACCGACAAGGGAACAGAGTTCCTTAATAGAAGTTTTCAATCCATGCTGCGCAAGAACTCCATTCGCTTTTACACATCTGAAAATAGCGATATAAAGGCCTCTGTAGTAGAAAGATTCAATCGCACGCTTAAGACGAAAATGTGGAAGTACTTTACGTATAAGAATACGTATCGATATGTTGATGTTTTGCAAGATCTTATGCAATCGTACAACAATACATATCATAGAAGTATAGACATGATACCTAGTCAAGTGACAAAGGAAGACGAAAATAGTATTAGAAGTCGTTTGTACGGTCAAAAGAAAAGTCCAGCAAAGTGGAAATATGCAGTAGGTGATAAAGTGAGAATTGCAAAGGCTAGAATCGCATTCAAAAAGGGCTACCTTCCCTCTTGGTCCGAAGAGATTTTTAAGATCATAGCTCGCATACTTTCCGATCCAGTAACTTACGAATTAGCTGATTTAAAAGACGAGACGCTAAATGGTAAATTCTACGAAGTCGAATTGCAAAGAATTTTGAAAGATGATGACGTGTACGGTATTGAAAAGGTCTTAAAAACGCGTAAGCGCCGTGGAAAGACCGAATATTATGTCAAGTGGAAAGGTTACGACGACAAATTTAACTCTTGGACTCAGGATATATTCGATGTCTAGCACTGACAATGCGCATTCTGTAATAGTCTACATGCGAGTATGGCTCACTTTTATCTAGCGCTACCAAGCAACAGCTCCATGCAGTATTATCCAAGCAATACTGCGGCACACTTTACAACAAAATTGGAAAACGGCATTTCGTTATCGGGCGATTGGGAAGTTGGCTTGATTGAAATACATTATCCGCACACGTGGAACAATATAACATCCGACGATTGTGAATTTATTTATTGGCAAGAATCGAAAAAGTATTCTGACGGTTTGCATTGGCCAGGCGATCAAAAGACAATACAATTACCTACTGGGTATTACGAAAGTATGCATGATATTGTATATGCTGTAAATACGAATATACAGGAGTTTGCGGTCGAACATAAACTTGATAAATATTCACATTTTAAATATGACACAATAACGAAAACACTCAAAGGTGAAATAAATCTAGGAGCGGGAGTAAGATTCTCCACAGCATTATGCTTTATTTTGGGCATAGACGAAAGACAGAATCCTATTTATAACCTCAATTTTGGTAAATATGACGCTGAAGAGAATGAAGAATATTATAAAGAGCATTACGAAGAGTTTAATAAAGTATGGGATGAGGTACCCGATGTGGAATGGGAATCTGAGTATATTGGAAATATAAATCCAGCATTCTCAAGCATACACGTTTATTGCAACATTCTGTCACATGTACCTGTTGGCGATACGACAGCCCCATTACTTCGAATAGTTCACATTGAAGGCAAAAATGGCGACAATGTGCATATCATGTACGAGAATGCAGTCTACGTACCCCTTCAGCAGAAAAGCTTCGATTCGATAGAAGTAGATATTAGGGGCGACACTGGGAACGCAATACCATTCGAGTATGGGAAGTCGTTCGTATTACTTCATTTCAGACAGTGCAAGAAACCGCATCTCATTCAATAAAATATGGCTCAATTTTACCTTACGCTCCCCAGCAATAGTTCCATGCTGTTTTATCCAAACAATACCATAACACATTTTACCACGAGATTGGAAAATCCAATATCCCTAACCGGTGACTGGGAAGTCGGGCTAGTTGAATTACAGTACCCTCATAGTTGGAGCAATTTAGAAAGAAATGAAGGTAGAATCTCGTATATGCACGTCAAGTTTTCTGAAACGGGTGACATACTACCAGGATCGCTGCATAGAACTACACGACTGCCAACCGGATACTATGAAACACCACAAGATCTTATCGATTCCATACACAAATTTATAAGTCTTGTTGTGGATGAAATGGAATTGACTACATTCCCAAAGTTCAAATACGATCCTATATCGAAGCGACTCAAGGGTGATATAAACAAAGGTGCAAATATTCAGTTTTCACCAACCATATGTTCAATGCTGGGCGTTGATGCACGTCAAAATCCAATTCTCAATTACGATGATGAGGATGACTACATTGTTGATTTCGTGGGCGACAATGCTTGCGATGTAAATCGTGGGTTTTGCTCTCTGTACGTATATTGCAATGTGTTGGAACAAGTCCCTGTGGGAGATACGAAGGCACCGCTGCTCAGAATTGTAAACGTGACTGGAAAAAGCGGTGATAGCGTGCGTGCTACTTACGAAAAGCCCGTTTACATTCCATTGCAACAGAAGACTTTCGACTCCATCGAGGTGGATATAAGGGGCGACACTGGAAGTCCTATCCCATTCGAATACGGGAAGGCAATTGTGACACTACACTTTAGACATCGTAAGATACCTTATCTTTTGCAATGAAAAAACAATTTTGCTGCGATGCAAGTCGTTTGGCATACGAGGACTACTATGTACAACAGAGTGGCAATGGCATGCCAGTTTTTCAAGGTGCGCGCATGCAACGTGGGCATGGCGTGGGCAGCTTTCTTGGCGGTCTGTTTAGAAGTGCCTGGCCGCTTATTCAGACTGGCGCTAAGGCAATTGGCAAACAGGTTTTGAGAACCGGTCTGCAGATTGCCAACGACGTCGCGGATGGCGGTCAGTTGATAGACTCGGCCAAACGTCGCGTTCCAGAAGGTATAAAAGCGTTTACATCGTCCAAAGATGACAATGTGCAAAGCGGCGGCGGCAGGAAGAGACGTAAAAGATCGTTGAAAAGAATTAACAAGAGAATCAAGGAAGATATTTTCGGCAAAGTTTAGAAAATGGCGTTCGTTCATCCACAGTCTTGCGAATGTACAAAGAGCGAATTGGATCTGTTTAGCGTACCTCCCACGCAGACCAGTATCGAAACTGGGTCGTACGTAGAGTATAATCCAATAGCCACCATTTCGCAAGGTACACCTATCGAGTTTAGCATAACAGGGGCTGGTCAAGATTATTTGGACTTGTCGAATACTCAGCTATATGTCAGAGCATCTATAATAAGAGCGAATAACGATCCGACGGATGCTGGTGATCATGTTGGTCCTATCAACCTATTCCTACACAGCTTGTTTTCGGAAGTAGACATCACTTTAAATGACACGCTCGTTACTTCTTCGAACAACACGTATGCATATCGCAGTTATATGGAGACCATCCTTAGCTACGGCGATGCAGCCAAAGCTTCGCAACTTACCTCTGCGCTCTTTTACAAGGATACAGCCACCCACTTGGAAGACGCCAATCCGCACGACGACAATATAGCGAATGCCGGTTTTAAGAAACGCAGTGCATTGACCGACGAAGGGCGCGTCGTTGATATGATAGGTGGAATTCACAGCGATCTATTCTTCCAAGAAAGATTTCTCCCCAACGATATTAATATAAAAATCCGACTCGTAAGAAATAAGGATCCATTCTGCTTGATGTCAGCGACGCAGGGTGCTGCATATAAAGTAAAAATCTTGGAATGCAAGTTGTACGTTAGAAAAGTAAAGCTAAGTCCGTCGGTGTTTCTAGCTCATGCTAAAGCACTTGAGGTTGGTAATTTGAAGTTTCCCATTCGAAGAGCCATTTGCAAGACTTTCACGGTTCCGGCCGGAAACTTGGATGCGTCGCAGGAGAGTCTTTTCTCCGGTCAGATTCCTACTCGCATCGTGATAGGCTGCGTTGATAACGACGCGTTTAACGGAGTCTATACGAAGAATCCATTCAACTTCAAACATATGAATCTGACCCAACTAAAAGTGTACTTGGACGGTCAACAGCAAACGATCAAACCTTTGGAAACGAATTTCGCAAACAATCAGTTTGTGAATGCTTACGCTTCGCTGTTTACTGGTACCGGAAAGTGGATGCGCGACGAAGGAAATCAGATAGCGAGAGAGGACTTTGCCGGTGGATACGCTCTTTACGCATTCGATTTAACACCGGACCTGGCAGAAGGTGGTCACTTTAACCTCATCAAACCGGGAAATATTCGTGTTGATATGAAGTTCGGGCAGGCTTTGGCTAGAACCATAAACGTCATCGCATTCGCAGAATTTGAAAATATTCTGGAAATCGATCGCTCCAGAAACGTGATTTTCGACTATACCAACTGAAATGGACAGTGACACGATATATTCGATACTACGTGCAGATGCAAAGTGTAGTCCCATGTTTCTGGGCGTGTTTCCATGCGACCGCTTACCTTCAACGATAAACAGAAATCGTCCCTCCATTCTGGTGTGTAATACAGATACGTACGGCAATCCAGGGAAACATTGGATCGTTATTTACATAGAGAATTCTGCTTATGGAGAATACTTTGACTCGCTGGGCGCACCACCCGAAGCTCCGTTCAGAACATTTTTACATAGACATTGTGCACGTTGGATTTTTACTGATCGGCAATTGCAAAGCATAGTTAGCAAATTTTGTGGACATTACTGTATTTTGTATTCGTTGCATAGAGCTAGAGGTAGAAATATTAACGCTGTAGCGAATATGTTAACTTTTGATACTGGATTGAACGATTATCTGGTTTATCATTTCGTTTCCAAAGTATAAGAATAAAGTTACTTGAACTTGAAAAGTGTTGTAGTTATTTCTATACATGCTATTGAATGAAAACATAACAAAGTCCTGCTATGAACTATTTAATAATGCACACACAACATATGGCACCAGCGCTGTAACAAACGTCCTCCTTGCACACACTAAAAGATAAAATTGAGAAAGAAAGAAAAAGGGATTTTCTAGGTGGAAAAGCAATTAGACGAGGTCACATCATTAACGACCGCTCACTCATCTAAGTATGCACTAAATGGTCCACAAAGTTCCCGAATATGACATCACTGCATTCATGAATATTAATTAGTCACGTGACTATTTGTCATGAATATTAATTAGGATTTCTATATCAAGGGGGGCGTGACTAATGGGCGTGACTAATGGCTTTTTAATGACTTTTTAATTGCTGATATAGAACTCTCAGTGGGTTTTGATATCGGACTCTCAGTCACCCTACTACTTACGTCTATGCGGTTCTTTACCTTACATGCACTTTGTGCTAGCCAATTGCGTCAAAAGATGTCCTACCAAGTTTCTCCAAAGCCTACGATATCCAAATACAAATTAGTTAGCTTTGTTGTTGAATAAAACGTCTTATGGTGAACCACCTACTAATGAAACACATATATTTTTATTGCTGATAAATTTCTCGAATATCCTTGTGTTATTGCTTCGCGCAATTGTCACGCGAAATAGAAATAGCAGCCTGTAACAGAGAATAAAATCGGCCAATGCCTTTTATTAGAAAGTAGCACATCTAACAAATTGATAATCAATAATATTTGAAGTCTTTAAAGTGATCCGAATATATTTCGTAGCCTACATATATGAGAAAAAAACAGCAGTAGGCTATACAATTATTAATTCTGACGCGCCGATGTACAAAACGTAGGCCTACTCTGACAAGGAGTACAATGTGATGACTATGCAATTGAAATTAATTAATTCAACTTAAGTTTAGGCTAATCTACAACCACGCCAGCTGATAATACTAATTTATAGAGCGGATTCCTATTTTACATTCATAGAGACGTGACAGAGAGAGAGAGACAGAGACAGAGAGAGAGAGAGAGAGAGAGAGAGAGAGAGAGAGAGAGAGAGAGAGAGAGAGAGAGAGAGAGAGAGGGAGAGAGAGAAAGAGAGAGAGAGAGAGAGAGAGAGAGAGAGACAGAGAGCAATAGACCTGTTGCATTCCTTTACCAATTTTGTTTCTTAAACTTGCAATAAACCATTAGCATTTGTAATCGTAATTCTCCAACCTTCTAAAGCGCTACTCGAAAGATAAGCGCGGGGCACCAGCTTATACACGAGCGCTAAATGAAACAGACGACGGTGAAAAGTGATTTAATGTTAAATCAAAAAGTCCCAACGCAACTGTAGACATATACAGTGTATTGAGTTGAATAGAAACAAAGGTGAAGCGAGATCTCTCTGTCGTATTGATTTCTGAACAACGCGTATGATACAGCTGGTCAATAGCAGCTCGCCCAACTAATCAAGGAAGGTGATACTGGAGCCTATATATGTGGGAATACATCAGCGACCAAACACCGAGTAACACCCTCCCAACGTTTGCGATATCAAACAGATGAAGGGTCTTAGGAGTGTCAAGAGGCAGCCGGCTAGATGAGTTCCTTGTATCTATTAATGAGGAATGGATAGTACAATTCGAAATCTAATGCTTCTAATAGTTGCAGCTCAATCAATGGATCAATGGTGTTGTTGGTCTCAGACATGGCAACCTCCAAATGAAGGAATGAACGATGTCTTCTTGAGAGCAGACATCGGAGGAACCGAAAGAGGTCAGTGAAGGAAGTTCTTCGGCAACTGCCACTCATCAATAGAGTCAAGGTCTATACTTGCTATGAAGGCAT